>CM042249.1:52202966-52217966 GCA_023566225.1 Romanogobio albipinnatus
ATTTTCAACCCAACTTGGGTTGTTTTAACTCAGCGATTGGGTTGTTTTAACCCAACAATTGGGTTGTTTTAAGCAAACATTTAACCCAACCGCTAGGTTAAAACAACCCAATTGCTGGGTTAAAACTTAGTCCATTTTCAACCCAACTTGGGTTGTTTTAACCCAGCATGTTTTAGAGTGTATGGTACAGTGATGGTAATTGAATGATTGCCATATTCATATACATAATCATAATCATATTACTATGGTAAATGTGCAAAAACCACAGTATTACCGTAGTACAGTGTCCAAAACGAGTGTTTCAATGTAAATAAATGTGGATAATTTTTTTTCAAATTTACACTTTTACTTAAAAATTGCAGTTTATTTTATATCACAATATCATTTTTTAATAAGTTTTAGTCATTTTAGTACATAACATAATTTATTTCAGTCAGTTGGCAAGGCGAGATTTATCATTTTAAGCGTAATATTATTTCAGCTTTATTATAACAAAAATTATTTTAGTTTTCGTCAACGCTGCAGACAACAGGACTAGTTTGCGATTGTTCAACACAAATTGTACAAAAAAGGCGCATTTAATGTTTTGTTGAGAATATTTCCCCTAATTTTGTCTTTTATCTTACAATGCAGTGGATCTATATTTGATCGTTTCATATTCCTCCGGGATCGAACCCATGACCTTGGCATTGCGAATGTTATGCTTTAGTTTGAGCTGCAGAAATTCATAAGCACGTTTATCACATGTGTATTTTACATCTTAATATTGAAGATTCATATTACAAGCCCCTGCCTATTATGCCTAAAAGGCAGCATGCAAAACACAATATTCATATGCGTATGTGTGTGTGTGTGATGGGTAGGTTTAGTGGGTTAGAATATACAGTTTGTACAGTATAAAAACCATTACGCCTATGGTATGTATCACTTGTGTGTGTGTGTGTGGTGTGTGTGTGTGTGTGTGTGTGTGTGTGTGTGTGTGTGTGTGTGTGTGTGTGTGTGTGTGTGTGTGTGTGTGTGTGTGTGTGTGTGTGTGTGTGTGTGTGTGTGTGTGTGTGTGTGTGTGTGTGTGTGTGTGTGTGTGATATTGATTTGCACTGATGAAGGTCTGTAGCATGCCAGATCTCTCTCAGCTGGATCTGTAGGCTGAGATCTGCTCTGATCTGACACATATTGTGTTATAATGTACATTATCACCACACACACACACACACACACACACACACACACACACACACACACACACGTCAGCTTCACTGTGTATGAAGCTTCAGTTCATTTTAGTATTAATTATATAGTATCATAGTATTTATTTCAGTGCTGTCAAAACGATTAACTGCGATTAATCACATCTAACATAAAAGTTTGGTTACATAATATAATATATTTATGAATGTGTGTGTGTGTGTGTTTATACATGTATTTACACACACACACACACACACACACACACACACACACACACACACACACACACACACACTATTTTGAAATAGCATTTAATTTGATATATTAATTTAATTTGAAAATTAATTCTTTTGTTGTGTGATTTTGTAATTTTTATTAGTTTTTTCAATATTTCTATTTATCTTTAATATTTTTTTCGTTTTAGTAATATTAGTACTTCAACTTTAACATTTTATTTTGACTAGTTGCCAATTTCTATTTATGTTTTTTAATTTTAAGCTTCAACTGATTTCTTAATATTATCTCGGCATTATTTCATTCAATTATCAAAAATATAAAACAGCATGTGATTTGTAATGTCTTGTTTGCAATAATTGTACAAAAAGATATTATTTTTTTATTTAATGGTTTGTTGAGAATTAGTGTTTAGTACCATTGAGACTAATATAGTTTTTATGTTTTATATTTAATGTTTTCATTTGAATCTTAATTAAGGTTTTGCCATTTTTATTATGTTTTGTTATTTTTTTTATCATTTAACAATTTTTCACTTAACATTATTTTTTTTTCAAGAAACAAAAATATATATATAATATATATATATATATATATATATATCTATATATATATATTTTTTTTTTTTTTTTTTTTAATGTTTTTACTTTTAGTTAACTATAATAAACCCGTTGATAATATTTCAGCTATTCTTTATGCATGTCGGTTATCTTCTATGCATTTGGCAGATGCTTTTATTGAAGGCTCATGCATGCTCTGGGACTCGAACCCATGACCTTGGCGTTGCGAACGTCACGCTCTCTAGTTTGAGCTCCAGAAACTCATGTTATTGCCTTATTGCTCTGTGCTTTACCTGTGATGTAATTTCCTGTCCTTCTGTCCTGCAGGAAACCGAGATTTTGGATGTCGCCACCATCAGGGACACAAGAGCAGGGAAATATGCCAAACTCCCGAAAGTATGTGCCCTATCCGTGTGTTATGGAATGTGTTTTGTTGCATAACTCATGATGAAACAGTGTTTGAGTTCATTGTTGCATTTGAGTATTTGTGTGAATTTGCCTTGCAAACGGCAGCGTCATACACACACACACACACACACACACACACACACACACACATCACATCAACTCACCTTAGATCACAAACGACGAAAATATGAAATATTGATCATCCTTCTCACAAAGTTATGCATTTACCAGATGCTGTTATCCAACGCCGCTTACAATAGAGGAGCATTTTTGACATGCACATTTTACAATACTGTTAGTAATGTAAACAGAATATTATTGATGTCATATTTGATGTATTGATATGGTTATATGAAGGATTTTCCTGCCTCTCCCTACAAAACACACAGCTGTTGACCTCGTATTTCCCCTTCACACATTTGCATGAAGCCGGATTTGTTTGCCGGTGTGGGTTGTTCTTGTTGATGGCTCATGTATGGAAAGCAGACGTCATGGACGAGATGTTTCTAGAGCTTTCACTCTGAAGCGTCTCTTGCTTTGATATCTGAGGCAGAGACTTTCATTTAAAGGGATAGTTCACCTAAAAATGAAAATTCTGTCGTTAATTTCTCACCCTCATGTCGTTCCAAACCTGTAAGATTTACTAATCCACTAAATCCAAGAGGCTCGATCGCTTTATATGATGAGCAGGTTTAATTTGAGCTTCAGCGAGAACCAATGAGGTTCATTCTCGTGTTACGCATCACATTTGAGCTTCAGCGAGAACCAATGAGGTTCATTCTCGTGTTACGCATTACGTTTGAGCTTCAGCGAGAACCAATGAGGTTCATTCTCGTGTTACGCATCACGTTTGAGCTTCAATGAGAACCAATGAGGTTCATTCTCGTGTTACGCATCACGTTTGAGCTTCAATGAGAACCAATGAGGTTCATTCTCGTGTTACACATTACGTTTGAGCTTCAGCGAGAACCAATGAGGTTCATTCTCGTGTTACGCATCACGTTTGAGCTTCAAAGAGAACCAATGAGGTTCATTCTCGTGTTACGCATCACGTTTGAGCTTCAGCGAGAACCAATGAGGTTCATTCTCGTGTAACGCATCACGTTTGAGCTTCAGTGAGAACCAATGAGGTTCATTCTCGTGTTACGCATCACGTTTGAGCTTCAAAGAGAACCAATGAGGTTCATTCTCGTGTTACGCATCACGTTTGAGCTTCAGCGAGAACCAATGAGGTTCATTCTCGTGTTACGCATCACGTTTGAGCTTCAGCGAGAACCAATGAGGTTCATTCTCGTGTTACGCATCACGTTTGAGCTTCAGTGAAAACCAATGAGGTTCATTCTCGTGTTACGCATCACGTTTGAGCTTCAGCGAGAACCAATGAGGTTCATTCTCGTGTTACGCATCACGTTTGAGCTTCAGTGAGAACCAATGAGGTTCATTCTCGTGTTATGCATCACGTTTGAGCTTCAGTGAGAACCAATGAGGTTCATTCTCGTGTTACGCATCACGTTTGAGCTTCAGTGAGAACCAATGAGGTTCATTCTCGTGTTACGCATCACGTTTGAGCGTCAGGGAGAACCAATGAGGTTCATTCTCATGTTACGCATCACGTTTGAGCTTCATCAAGAACCAATGAGGTTCATTCTCGTGTTACGCATCACGTTTGAGCTTCAGCGAGAACCAATGAGGTTCATTCTCGTGTTACGCATCACGTTTGAGCTTCAGCGAGAACCAATGAGGTTCATTCTCGTGTTACGCATCACGTTTGAGCTTCAGTGAGAACCAATGAGGTTCATTCTCGTGTTACGCATCACGTTTGAGCATCAGTGAGAACCAATGAGGTTCATTCTCGTGTTATGCATCACGTTTGAGCTTCAGCGAGAACCAATGAGGTTCATTCTCGTGTTATGCATCACGTTTGAGCTTCAGTGAGAACCAATGAGGTTCATTCTCGTGTTACGCATCACGTTTGAGCTTCAGTGAGAACCAATGAGGTTCATTCTCATGTTACGCATCACGTTTGAGCTTCAGCAAGATCCAATGAGGTTCATTCTCGTGTTACGCATCACGTTTGAGCTTCAATGAGAACCAATAAGGTTCATTCTCGTGTTACGCATCACGTTTGAGCTTCAGCGAGAACCAATGAGGTTCATTCTCGTGTTACGCATCACATTTGAGCTTCAGCGAGAACCAATGAGGTTCATTCTTGTGTTACGCATCACGGTTGAGCTTCAGCGAGAACCAATGAGGTTCATTCTCGTGTTACGCATCACGTTTGAGCTTCAGCGAGAACCAATGAGGTTCATTCTCGTGTTACGCAGCACGTTTGAGCTTCAGCGAGAACCAATGAGGTTCATTCTCGTGTTACGCATCAAGTTTGAGCTTCAGGGAGAACCAATGAGGTTCATTCTCGTGTTACACATCACATTTGAGCTTCAGCGAGAACCAATGAGGTTCATTCTCGTGTTACGCATCACGGTTGAGCTTCAGCGAGAACCAATGAGGTTCATTCTCGTGTTACGCATCACGTTTGAGCTTCAGCGAGAACCAATGAGGTTCATTCTCGTGTTACGCAGCACGTTTGAGCTTCAGCGAGAACCAATGAGGTTCATTCTCGTGTTACGCATCAAGTTTGAGCTTCAGGGAGAACCAATGAGGTTCATTCTCGTGTTACACATCACATTTGAGCTTCAGCGAGAACCAATGAGGTTCATTCTTGTGTTACGCATCACGGTTGAGCTTCAGCGAGAACCAATGAGGTTCATTCTTGTGTTACGCATCACATTTGAGCTTCAGTGAGAACCAATGAGGTTCATTCTCGTGTTACGCATCAAGTTTGAGCTTCAGGGAGAACCAATGAGGTTCATTCTCGTGTTACACATCACATTTGAGCTTCAGCGAGAACCAATGAGGTTCATTCTTGTGTTACGCATCACGGTTGAGCTTCAGCGAGAACCAATGAGGTTCATTCTTGTGTTACGCATCACGGTTGAGCTTCAGCGAGAACCAATGAGGTTCATTCTCGTGTTACACATCACGGTTGAGCTTCAGCGAGAACCAATGAGGTTCATTCTCGTGTTACGCATCACATTTGAGCTTCAGCGAGAACCAATGAGGTTCATTCTTGTGTTACGCATCACGGTTGAGCTTCAGCGAGAACCAATGAGGTTCATTCTTGTGTTACGCATCACATTTGAGCTTCAGTGAGAACCAATGAGGTTCATTCTCGTGTTACGCATCACGTTTTGAGCTTCAGTGAGAACCAATGAGGTTCATTCTCGTGTTACACATCACATTTGAGCTTCAGTGAGAACCAATGAGGTTCATTCTCGTGTTACACAGCACATTTGAGCATCAGTGGGAACCAATGAGGTTCATTCTCGTGTTACACATCACGTTTGAGCTTCAGTGAGAACCAATGAGGTTCATTCTCGTGTTACACAGCACATTTGAGCATCAGTGGGAACCAATGAGGTTCATTCTCGTGTTACACATCACGTTTGAGCTTCAGTGAGAACCAATGAGGTTCATTCTCGTGTTACGCATCACATTTGAGCTTCAGTGAGAACCAATGAGGTTCATTCTAGTGTTACACATCACATTTGAGCTTCAGTGAGAACCAATGAGGTTCATTCTAGTGTTACACATCACATTTGAGCTTCAGCGCGAACCAATGAGGTTCATTCTCGTGTTTGCGCATCACGGTTGAGCTTCAGCAAGAACCAATGAGGTTCAATCTCGTGTTACACATCACGTTTGAGCTTCAGCGAGAACCAATGAGGTTCATTCTCGTGTTACGCATCACATTTGAGCTTCAGTGAGAACCAATGAGGTTCATTCTCGGGTTACACATCACGTTTGAGCTTCAGCAAGAACCAATGAGGTTCATTCTCGTGTTACACATCACGTTTGAGCTTCAGTGAGAACCAATGAGGTTCATTCTCGTGTTACGCATCACGTTTGAGCGTCAGGGAGAACCAATGAGGTTCATTCTCATGTTACGCATCACGTTTGAGCTTCATCAAGAACCAATGAGGTTCATTCTCGTGTTACACATCACGTTTGAGCTTCAGTGAGAACCAATGAGGTTCATTCTCGTGTTACGCATCACGTTTGAGCTTCAGTGAGAACCAATGAGGTTCATTCTCGTGTTACGCATCACGTTTGAGCATCAGTGAGAACCAATGAGGTTCATTCTCGTGTTACGCATCACGTTTGAGCTTCAATGAGAACCAATGAGGTTCATTCTCGTGTTACGCATCACGTTTGAGCTTCAGCGAGAACCAATGAGGTTCATTCTCGTGTTACGCATCACGTTTGAGCATCAGTGAGAACCAATGAGGTTCATTCTCGTGTTACGCATCACGTTTGAGCTTCAGTGAGAACCAATGAGGTTCATTCTCGTGTTACGCATCACGTTTGAGCTTCAGTGAGAACCAATGAGGTTCATTCTCATGTTACGCATCACGTTTGAGCTTCAGCAAGATCCAATGAGGTTCATTCTCGTGTTACGCATCACGTTTGAGCTTCAATGAGAACCAATAAGGTTCATTCTCGTGTTACGCATCACGTTTGAGCTTCAGCGAGAACCAATGAGGTTCATTCTCGTGTTACGCATCACATTTGAGCTTCAGCGAGAACCAATGAGGTTCATTCTCGTGTTACACATCACATTTGAGCTTCAGCGAGAACCAATGAGGTTCATTCTTGTGTTACGCATCACGGTTGAGCTTCAGCGAGAACCAATGAGGTTCATTCTCGTGTTACACATCACGTTTGAGCATCAGTGAGAACCAATGAGGTTCATTCTCGTGTTACGCATCACGTTTGAGCTTCAGCGAGAACCAATGAGGTTCATTCTCGTGTTACGCATCACATTTGAGCTTCAGCGAGAACCAATGAGGTTCATTCTCGTGTTACGCATCACATTTGAGCTTCAGCGAGAACCAATGAGGTTCATTCTCGTGTTACACATCACATTTGAGCTTCAGCGAGAACCAATGAGGTTCATTCTTGTGTTACGCATCACGGTTGAGCTTCAGCGAGAACCAATGAGGTTCATTCTCGTGTTACGCATCACATTTGAGCTTCAGCGAGAACCAATGAGGTTCATTCTTGTGTTACGCATCACGGTTGAGCTTCAGCGAGAACCAATGAGGTTCATTCTTGTGTTACGCATCACGGTTGAGCTTCAGCGAGAACCAATGAGGTTCATTCTTGTGTTACGCATCACATTTGAGCTTCAGCGAGAACCAATGAGGTTCATTCTCGTGTTACGCATCACATTTGAGCTTCAGTGAGAACCAATGAGGTTCATTCTCGTGTTACACAGCATATTTGAGCATCAGTGGGAACCAATGAGGTTCATTCTCGTGTTACACATCACGTTTTGAGCTTCAGTGAGAACCAATGAGGTTCATTCTCGTGTTACACATCACATTTGAGCTTCAGTGAGAACCAATGAGGTTCATTCTCGTGTTACACAGCACATTTGAGCATCAGTGAGAACCAATGAGGTTCATTCTCGTGTTACGCATCACGTTTGAGCTTCAGTGAGAACCAATGAGGTTCATTCTCGTGTTACACATCACGTTTGAGCTTCAGTGAGAACCAATGAGGTTCATTCTCGTGTTACGCATCACATTTGAGCTTCAGTGAGAACCAATGAGGTTCATTCTAGTGTTACACATCACATTTGAGCTTCAGCGCGAACCAATGAGGTTCATTCTCGTGTTTGCGCATCACGGTTGAGCTTCAGCAAGAACCAATGAGGTTCATTCTCGTGTTACACATCACGTTTGAGCTTCAGCAAGAACCAATGAGGTTTATTCTCGTGTTACACATCACGTTTGAGCTTCAGTGAGAACCAATGAGGTTAATTCTCGTGTTACGCATCACGTTTGAGCTTCAGCAAAAACCAATGAGGTTCATTCTCGTGTTACGCATCACGTTTTAATTTCAGTGAGAACCAATGAGGTTCATTCTCGTGTTACACATCACGTTTGAGCTTCAGTGGGAACCAATGAGGTTCATTCTCGTGTTACACATCACGTTTTGAGCTTCAGTGAGAACCAATGAGGTTCATTCTTAAGTGTTACGCATCACGTTTGAGCTTCAGCAAAAACCAATGAGGTTCATTCTCGTGTTACGCATCACGTTTTAATTTCAGTGAGAACCAATGAGGTTCATTCTCGTGTTACACATCACGTTTGAGCTTCAGTGGGAACCAATGAGGTTCATTCTCGTGTTACACATCACGTTTTGAGCTTCAGTGAGAACCAATGAGGTTCATTCTCCTGTTACACATCACATTTGAGCTTCAGTGAGAACCAATGAGGTTCATTCTCGTGTTACACAGCACATTTGAGCATCAGTGGGAACCAATGAGGTTCATTCTCGTGTTACACATCACGTTTGAGCTTCAGTGAGAACCAATGAGGTTCATTCTCGTGTTACGCATCACATTTGAGCTTCAGCGCGAACCAATGAGGTTCATTCTCGTGTTTGCGCATCACGGTTGAGCTTCAGCAAGAACCAATGAGGTTCATTCTCGTGTTACACATCACGTTTGAGCTTCAGCAAGAACCAATGAGGTTTATTCTCGTGTTACACATCACGTTTGAGCTTCAGTGAGAACCAATGAGGTTAATTCTCGTGTTACGCATCACATTTGAGCTTCAGTGAGAACCAATGAGGTTCATTCTTAAGTGTTACGCATCACGTTTGAGCTTCAGCAAAAACCAATGAGGTTCATTCTCGTGTTACGCATCACGTTTTAATTTCAGTGAGAACCAATGAGGTTCATTCTCGTGTTACACATCACGTTTGAGCTTCAGTGAGAACCAATGAGGTTAATTCTCGTGTTGGCGCATCACGTTTGAGTTTCAGCAAGAACCAATGAGGTTCATTCTCGTGTTACGCATCAAGTTTTAACTTCAGTGAGAACCAATGAGGTTCATTCTCGTGTTACGCATCACGTTTGAGCTTCAGCAAGAACCAATGAGGTTCATTCTCGTGTTACGCATCACGTTTGAGTTTCAGCAAGAACCAATGAGGTTCATTCTCGTGTTACGCATCACGTTTGAGCTTCAGCATGAACCAATGAGGTTCATTCTCGTGTTACGCATCACGTTTCAGCTTCAGTGAGAACCAATGAGGTTCATTCTCGTGTTACGCATCACGTTTGAGCTTCAGTGAGAACCAATGAGGTTCATTCTCGTGTTACGCATCACATTTGAGCTTCAGTGAGAACCAATGAGGTTCATTCTCGTGTTACGCATCACATTTGAGCTTCAGTGAGAACCAATGAGGTTCATTCTCGTGTTACGCATCACGTTTGAGTTTCAGCAAGAACCAATGAGGTTCATTCTCGTGTTACGCATCACGTTTGAGCTTCAGCAAGAACCAATGAGGTTCATTCTCGTGTTACGCATCACGTTTCAGCTTCAGTGAGAACCAATGAGGTTCATTCTCGTGTTACGCATCACGTTTGAGCCTCAGCAAGAACCAATGAGGTTCATTCTCGTGTTACGCATCACGTTTGAGCTTCAGCAAGAACCAATGAGGTTCATTCTCGTGTTATGCATCAAGTTTCAGCTTCAGTAAGAACCAATGAGGTTCATTCTCGTGTTACGCATCAAGTTTCAGCTTCAGTGAGAACCAATGAGGTTCATTCTCGTGTTACACAGCATGTTTGAGCTTCAGTGAGAACCAATGAGGTTCATTCTCGTGTAACGCATCACATTTGAGCTTCAGTGAGAACCAATGAGGTTCATTCTCGTGTTACACAACATGTTTGAGCTTCAGTGAGAACCAATGAGGTTCATTCTCGTGTTACGCATCAAGTTTCAGCTTCAGTGAGAACCAATGAGGTTCATTCTCGTGTTACGCATCACGTTTGAGCTTCAGTGAGAACCAATGAGGTTCATTCTCGTGTTACACAACATGTTTGAGCTTCAGTGAGAACCAATGAGGTTCATTCTCGTGTAACGCATCACATTTGAGCTTCAGTGAGAACCAATGAGGTTCATTCTCGTGTTACACAACATGTTTGAGCTTCAGTGAGAACCAATGAGGTTCATTCTCGTGTTACACAGCACATTTGAGCATAAGTGAGAACCAATGAGGTTCATTCTCGTGTAACGCATCACATTTGAGCTTCAGGGAGAACCAATGAGGTTCATTCTCGTGTTACACATCACATTTGAGCTTCAGTGAGAACCAATGAGGTTCATTCTCGTGTTACGCATCACGTTTGAGCTTCAGTGAGAGCCAATGAGGTTCATTCTCATGTTACGCATCAAGTTTCAGTTTCAGTGAGAACCAATGAGGTTCATTCTCGTGTTACACATCACGTTTTGAGCTTCAGTGAGAACCAATGAGGTTCATTCTCGTGTTACACATCAAGTTTCAGTTTCAGTGAGAACCAATGAGGTTCATTCTCGTGTTACGCATCACGTTTGAGCTTCAGTGAGAACCAATGAGGTTCATTCTCATGTTACGCATCACGTTTGAGCTTCAGCAAGATCCAATGAGGTTCATTCTCGTGTTACGCATCACGTTTGAGCTTCAATGAGAACCAATAAGGTTCATTCTCGTGTTACGCATCACGTTTGAGCTTCAGCGAGAACCAATGAGGTTCATTCTCGTGTTACGCATCACATTTGAGTTTCAGCGAGAACCAATGAGGTTAATTCTCGTGTTACACATCACGGTTGAGCTTCAGCGAGAACCAATGAGGTTCATTCTCGTGTTACACATCACGTTTGAGCATCAGTGAGAACCAATGAGGTTCATTCTCGTGTTACGCATCACGGTTGAGCTTCAGCGAGAACCAATGAGGTTCATTCTCGTGTTACACATCACATTTGAGCTTCAGCGAGAACCAATGAGGTTCATTCTCGTGTTACGCATCACATTTGAGCTTCAGCGAGAACCAATGAGGTTCATTCTCGTGTTACGCATCACATTTGAGCTTCAGCGAGAACCAATGAGGTTCATTCTCGTGTTACGCATCACATTTGAGCTTCAGCGAGAACCAATGAGGTTCATTCTCGTGTTACACATCACATTTGAGCTTCAGCGAGAACCAATGAGGTTCATTCTCGTGTTACGCATCACATTTGAGCTTCAGCGAGAACCAATGAGGTTCATTCTTGTGTTACGCATCACATTTGAGCTTCAGCGAGAACCAATGAGGTTCATTCTTGTGTTACGCATCACGTTTGAGCTTCAGTGAGAACCAATGAGGTTCATTCTCGTGTTACGCATCACATTTGAGCTTCAGCGAGAACCAATGAGGTTCATTCTTGTGTTACGCATCACGGTTGAGCTTCAGCGAGAACCAATGAGGTTCATTCTCGTGTTACGCATCACATTTGAGCTTCAGCGAGAACCAATGAGGTTCATTCTTGTGTTACGCATCACGGTTGAGCTTCAGCGAGAACCAATGAGGTTCATTCTTGTGTTACGCATCACGGTTGAGCTTCAGCGAGAACCAATGAGGTTCATTCTTGTGTTACGCATCACATTTGAGCTTCAGCGAGAACCAATGAGGTTCATTCTCGTGTTACGCATCACATTTGAGCTTCAGTGAGAACCAATGAGGTTCATTCTCGTGTTACACAGCATATTTGAGCATCAGTGGGAACCAATGAGGTTCATTCTCGTGTTACACATCACGTTTTGAGCTTCAGTGAGAACCAATGAGGTTCATTCTCGTGTTACACATCACATTTGAGCTTCAGTGAGAACCAATGAGGTTCATTCTCGTGTTACACAGCACATTTGAGCATCAGTGGGAACCAATGAGGTTCATTCTCGTGTTACACATCACGTTTGAGCTTCAGTGAGAACCAATGAGGTTCATTCTCGTGTTACGCATCACATTTGAGCTTCAGTGAGAACCAATGAGGTTCATTCTAGTGTTACACATCACATTTGAGCTTCAGCGCGAACCAATGAGGTTCATTCTCGTGTTTGCGCATCACGGTTGAGCTTCAGCAAGAACCAATGAGGTTCATTCTCGTGTTACACATCACGTTTGAGCTTCAGCGAGAACCAATGAGGTTCATTCTCGTGTTACGCATCACATTTGAGCTTCAGTGAGAACCAATGAGGTTCATTCTCGGGTTACACATCACGTTTGAGCTTCAGCAAGAACCAATGAGGTTCATTCTCGTGTTACACATCACGTTTGAGCTTCAGTGAGAACCAATGAGGTTAATTCTCGTGTTACGCATCACATTTGAGCTTCAGTGAGAACCAATGAGGTTCATTCTTAAGTGTTACGCATCACGTTTGAGCTTCAGCAAAAACCAATGAGGTTCATTCTCGTGTTACGCATCACGTTTTAATTTCAGTGAGAACCAATGAGGTTCATTCTCGTGTTACGCATCACGTTTGAGCTTCAGCAAAAACCAATGAGGTTCATTCTCGTGTTACGCATCACGTTTTAATTTCAGTGAGAACCAATGAGGTTCATTCTCGTGTTACGCATCACGTTTGAGCTTTAGTGAGAACCAATGAGGTTAATTCTCGTGTTGGCGCATCACGTTTGAGTTTCAGCAAGAACCAATGAGGTTCATTCTCGTGTTACGCATCAAGTTTTAACTTCAGTGAGAACCAATGAGGTTCATTCTCGTGTTACGCATCACGTTTGAGCTTCAGCAAGAACCAATGAGGTTCATTCTCGTGTTACGCATCACGTTTGAGTTTCAGCAAGAACCAATGAGGTTCATTCTCGTGTTACGCATCACGTTTGAGCTTCAGCATGAACCAATGAGGTTCATTCTCGTGTTACGCATCACGTTTCAGCTTCAGTGAGAACCAATGAGGTTCATTCTCGTGTTACGCATCACGTTTGAGCTTCAGTGAGAACCAATGAGGTTCATTCTCGTGTTACGCATCACATTTGAGCTTCAGTGAGACCCAATGAGGTTCATTCTCGTGTTACGCATCACATTTGAGCTTCAGTGAGAACCAATGAGGTTCATTCTCGTGTTACGCATCACGTTTGAGTTTCAGCAAGAACCAATGAGGTTCATTCTCGTGTTACGCATCACGTTTGAGCTTCAGCGAGAACCAATGAGGTTCATTCTCGTGTTACGCATCACGTTTGAGCTTCAGTGAGAACCAATGAGGTTCATTCTCATGTTACGCATCACGTTTGAGCTTCAGCAAGAACCAATGAGGTTCATTCTCGTGTTACGCATCACGTTTCAGCTTCAGTGAGAACCAATGAGGTTCATTCTCGTGTTACGCATCACGTTTGAGCTTCAGCAAGAACCAATGAGGTTCATTCTCGTGTTACGCATCACGTTTGAGCTTCAGCAAGAACCAATGAGGTTCATTCTCGTGTTACGCATCAAGTTTCAGCTTCAGTGAGAACCAATGAGGTTCATTCTCGTGTTATGCATCACGTTTGAGCTTCAGTGAGAACCAATGAGGTTCATTCTCGTGTTACACAGCATGTTTGAGCTTCAGTGAGAACCAATGAGGTTCATTCTCGTGTAACGCATCACATTTGAGCTTCAGTGAGAACCAATGAGGTTCATTCTCGTGTTACACAACATGTTTGAGCTTCAGTGAGAACCAATGAGGTTCATTCTCGTGTTACACAGCACATTTGAGCATCAGTGAGAACCAATGAGGTTAATTCTCGTGTTACACAGCACATTTGAGCATAAGTGAGAACCAATGAGGTTCATTCTCGTGTATCGCATCACATTTGAGCTTCAGGGAGAACCAATGAGGTTCATTCTCGTGTTACACATCACATTTGAGCTTCAGTGAGAACCAATGAGGTTCATTCTCGTGTTACGCATCACGTTTGAGCTTCAGTGAGAGCCAATGAGGTTCATTCTCATGTTACGCATCAAGTTTCAGTTTCAGTGAGAACCAATGAGGTTCATTCTCGTGTTACGCATCACGTTTGAGCATCAAAGAGAGTAATTAATGACAGAATTCTCTTTTTTGCGTGAACTAACCCTTTAAGTATGCAGGTACTTTTTAGACAACTTTTTTTATTTTTTTAAGTAATGTCTTATATTTGTTTTACTCTTTCAGCATCCAAAAGTTCGTAATGTCTTCAACATGGATTTTCCTGACAGCCATCATCTGGCCAAAGTGCTGACCATCGTAACAGGCTCCGACACCGTCAACCTCACCTATCACAACTTCTTTGCCTCAAAAGAAGTGGCTCAGGTATCATACTTCATATTTTTATTCATTAAAAAAATGATATAATTGAACACATCCCTGTTAACTTTTATAGCTGGTTAGATTGATGGTGTTATAACAAAGTGGAAGCAATTGGGAACAACAGCAACTCAGCCACGTACAATCACAGAGTGGGGTCAGCGCATGCTGAGGGTCACAGAAGTCGCCAACTTTCTGCAGAGTCAATCGCTTCAGACCTCCAAACTTCTGTGGCCTACAAATGAGCTCAAGAACAGTGTGTAGAGCTTCATGGAATGGGTTTCCATGGCCGAGCAGCTCATCCAAGCCTTACATCACCAAGTGCAATGCAAAGTGTGGGATGCAGTGGGGTAAAGCGCGCCGCCACTGCACTCTAGAGCAGTGAGACGTGTTCTCTGGAGTGACCAAT
>CM042249.1:52227966-52255466 GCA_023566225.1 Romanogobio albipinnatus
TGACGGGCGTCTCGTCACCGGAGATGTATCGGCAGTGTCTCCTCGCCGGCTGCCGCTGTCTGGAGCTCGACTGCTGGAAGGGCAAACCGCCAGATGAAGAGCCAATCATCACCCACGGCTTCACCATGACAACCGAGATCCTGTTCAAGGTCGGTTCCTCCAATCAGAGCTCTTGCTGATGTGCAGAGGCGGCTCATTATAATGTAATCAAGGGATGTAGAATATGGTCATGGAGAATAAGTTGTGCTTTATAAGTACTAATAAACAGCAAATAATTTGCAATATACATGAAAATAAACCAGTTAAAGGTGCAGTGTGTAAATTTTAGCGGCATCTAGTGGTGAGGTTGTGAATTGCAGTCACCCACCGCTCACCCCTCCCTTTCGAAGCATATAGAGAAGCTGCGGTGGCCAACACAGGACAAAAATGTTATCTGAGACATTAGAGTAGCTAGCCCCTTAGCAACCACCTGCGTACCCTATCAACCACATAGCAACCACCTGCGTACCCTAACAACCACATAGCAACCACCCTAGCAACCACCTGAGTACCCAAGCAACTGTTTAGCAACCACTCTAGCAACCACGCCAAGTACCTTAGCAACTGCATAGCAACACCCTAGCAACCACCCCAAGTGCCCTAGCAACCACATAACCATCTGCATACCCTAGCAACCACCCAGGTACTCTAGCAACCACCCTAGCAACCACCTGAGTACTCTAGCAACCGCTTAGCAACCACTCTAGCAACCACCTGAGTACCATAGCAAATGCATAGTAACACCCTAGCAACCACGCCAAGTACCTTAGCAACTGCATAGCAACAACCTAGCAACCACCCCAAGTGCCCTAGCAACCACATAACCATCTGCATACCCTAGCAACCACCCAGGTACTCTAGCAACCACATAGCAACCAGCCTAGCAACCACCTGAGTACCCTAGCAACCACGTAGCAAGACCCTATCAACCACACAGAGTACCCTAGCAACTGCATAGCAGGTCTAAACTACTAACTAAAACTCAAACTATTTTAAACTTTAAAATTTTCAAACTATTTCAAACTTTTCAAACTTTCTGGCTGTACTTTTTCAAGCCAATTTAAAGATTGTCTCGACAAACTTTTTAATCTAGAAGTTTGTCCGTTTAGGGCCACCGTAGAAACATGGCGGCGCAAAATGGCGGCTTCACTGTAAGGGTGTGTGCAGATAGAAATGGCTCGTTCTAAGGTCATAAAAACATAACGGTTCATTATGTAAGGTTTTTATACTCCACCGAAAACATAGTTATGTATATTATATTGCATTTCTGTCCATATATCCAATAGATCCGATAAATGCTACACACTGCACCTTTAATAGTGGGAATTGAACCCTAAAATAAAGTGTTACCAATATGTTCTTTCTTCATGACAGGACGTGATAGAAGCGATCGCCGAGAGTGCTTTCAAAACGTCCAAGTATCCTGTTGTGCTTTCATTTGAGAACCATGTTGATTCGTAAGACTCGTCCTTGATATTTGATTCATAAACACATTGTGCTTCTCGTGCTGTGGGTTGATGATGTGGTGTAAAATGGGCTCAGGTGGTTCATGTTTTTGTTTCAGAGTGAAGCAGCAGGAGAAGATGGCAAACTACTGCAGAACTATCTTCGGAGACGCTCTGCTCGTTGATTTACTGGACAAATATCCTGTGAGTTCAGATGTGGAAATGGTTTTGTTGGGTTCAAACACTACTGACATATTTAGCACGTTGCTAGCATGTCGCTAGCATAATTTAGCTCATTGCGAACATGTTTTAGCATGTTGCTAGCATTATTTAGTATATTGCTAGCAGGAATAATATATGCTAGTATTATTTACTATGTTGCTAGCATGATATACCACCTTTGTTACCATGGTCTTGCACATTGCTAGCATGTTTTGGCAAATTGTTAACGTTTTTCTAGTATGATTTAACACATTGCTGGCATTTTGCTAGCATGATTTAGTATGTTGCTAGCATTAATTATTTTTCTAGCATAAATAAATATGTTGCTAACATGATTTAGCACATTGATAGCATGTTTCTTGCACAATTTAACACTTTGCTAACATGTTTTGGCACATTGTTAACATGTTTCAAGCATGATTTAACACATTGTTAGCATGTTTTAACATTTTGTTAATTTAGTATTTTTGCTAGCATGATTACTATGTTGCTAGCATTAATTTAATATGTTGCTAACATAATTTAATATCTTGCTAGCATGATTTAGAACATTTCTAGCATGATATACCACAGTTGTTAACATGATTTTGCACATTGCTAGCATGTTTTGGCACATTGTTAAACATTTTCTAGTATGATTTAACACATTGCTGGCATTTTGCTAGCATGATTTAATATGTTGCTAGCATTAATTGTTTTTCTAGCATAAAAAAATATATTGCTAACATGATTTAGCACATTGATAGCATGTTTCTAGCACAATTTAACACTTTGCTAACATGTTTTGGCACATTGTTAACATGTTTCTAGCATGATTTAACACATTGTTAGCATGTTTTAACATTTTGTTAACATAATTTAGTAATTTGCTAGCATGATTACCATGTTGCTAACATTATTTAATATGTTTTGCTAACATAATTTAATATCTTGCTAGCATGATTTAGAACGTTTATAGCATGTTTTGGCACATTGTTAACGTTTTTCTAGTATAATTTACACATTGCTGGCATTTTGCTAGCATGATTTAGTATGTTGCTAGCATTAATTATTTTTCTAGCATAAATAAATGTTTGCTAACATGATTTAACACATTGATAGCATGTTTCTAGCACAATTTAGCACTTTGATAACATGTTTTGGCACATTGTTAACATGTTTCTAGCATGATTTAACACATTGTTAGCATGTTTTAACATTTTGTTAACATAATTTAGTATTTTGCTAGCATGATTACCATGTTGCTAACATTATTTAATATGTTTTGCTAACATAATTTAATATCTTGCTAGCATGATTTAGAACATTTCTAGCATGATATACCACAGTTGTTAACATGATTTTGCACATTGCTAGCATGTTTTGGCACATTGTTAACGTGTTTCTAGCATTATTTAACACATTGCTGGCATTTTGCTAGCAGGATTTAGTATGTTGCTGGCATGAATTATTTTGCTAGCATTAAATAAATATGTTGCTAGCATGATTTAACACATTTCTAGCAATTATATACTACATTACTAACATGATTTAGCACATTGATAGCAGGTTTCTAGCACAATTTAACACTTTGCTAACATGTTTTGGCACATTGTTAACATGTTTCTAGCATGATTTAACACATTGCTGGCATTTTGCTAGCATGATTTAATATGTTGGTAGCATGACTTATCAAGCCTGCTAGCATGTTTCTAGCACGAGTTAACATATTGTTAGCATTTTTCTAATATGATTTAACACATTGTTAGCATTTTTTAACATTTTGTTAACATGATTTAATATTTTGCTAGCATGATTACCATGTTGCTAGCATGATTTAATATCTAGCACGTTTCTAGCAATTATATACCACATTGCTAACATAACATAACATTGCTGGCATTTGTTAGCATTTTGTTAGCATGTTTAATACATTGCTAGCTTGATTTAACACATTGTTAGCATGTTTAACACCTTTCTAGCATGATTTAGCCTGTTTCTAACATGTTTTTGCATTTTGCTATTATGATTTAACACGTTGATAGCATGTTTCTAGCATGCTTAACACATTGTTAAAATGTTAGCCTAATTAAGCATATTGCTAGCATGTTTTAAAAAAAAATAATAATTAAAAATGTAATTTGTTTCACCACAGGACTAGTGATTAGTGAGTAAACTTTAATTAAAACTGATTAAAAAATTATATTGAATTAAATAATATAACATTTAAATAAAAAAATTACAAATATTTATGAATAAACTATATTACAAGCTGATAGTATTGTAATATTGTTTAATTTAATATGTTGCTAACATAATTTAATATCTTGCTAGCATGATTTAACATTTCTAGCATGATATACCACCTTTGTTACCATGGTCTTGCACATTGCTAGCATGTTTTGGCAAATTGTTAACGTTTTTCTAGTATGATTTAACACATTGCTGGCATTTTGCTAGCATGATTTAGTATGTTGCTAGCATTAATTATTTTTCTAGCATAAATAAATATGTTGCTAACATGATTTAGCACATTGATAGCATGTTTCTAGCACAATTTAGCACTTTGATAACATGTTTTGGCACATTGTTAACATGTTTCTAGCATGATTTAAAACATTGTTAGCATGTTTTAACATTTTGTTAACATAATTTAGTATTTTTGCTAGCATGATTACTATGTTGCTAGCATGATTTAATATGTTGCTAACATAATTTAATATCTTGCTAGCATGATTTAGAACATTTCTAGCATGATATACCACAGTTGTAACATGATTTTACACATTGCTAGCATGTTTTGGCACATTGTTAACGTTTTTCTAGTATAATTTACACATTGCTGGCATTTTGCTAGCATGATTTAGTATGTTGCTAGCATTAATTATTTTTCTAGCATAAATAAATATGTTTGCTAACACGATTTAACACATTGATAGCATGTTTCTAGCACAATTTAGCACTTTGCTAACATGTTTTGGCACATTGTTAACATGTTTCTAGCATGATTTAACACATTGTTAGCATGTTTTAACATTTTGTTAACATAATTTAGTATTTTGCTAGCATGATTACCATGTTGCTAACATTATTTAATATGTTTTGCTAACATAATTTAATATCTTGCTAGCATGATTTAGAACGTTTCTAGCATGATATACCACAGTTGTTAACATGATTTTGCACATTGCTAGCATGTTTTGTCACATTGTTAACGTGTTTCTAGCATTATTTAACACATTGCTGGCATTTTGCTGCTAGCGTGATTTAGTATGTTGCTGGCATGAAGTATTTTGCTAGCATTAAATAAATATGTTGCTAGAATGATTTAACACATTTCTAGCAATTACATTACTAACATGATTTAGCACATTGATAGCATGTTTCTAGCACAATTTAACACTTTGCTAACATTTTTTGGCACATTGTTAACATGTTTCTAGCATGATTTAACACATTGCTGGCATTTTGCTAGCATGATTTAATATGTTGGTAGCATGACTTATCATGCTGCTAACATTTTTCTAGCATGAGTTAACATATTGTTAGCATTTTTCTAATATGATTTAACACATTGTTAGCATTTTTTAACATTTTGTTAACATGATTTAATATTTTGCTAGCATGATTACCATGTTGCTAGCATGATTTAATATCTAGCACGTTTCTAGCAATTATATACCACATTGCTAACATAACATAACATTGCTGGCATTTGTTAGCATTTTGTTAGCATGTTTAATACATTGCTAGCTTGATTTAACACATTGTTAGCATGTTTAACACCTTTCTAGCATGATTTAGCCTGTTTCTAACATGTTTTTGCATTTTGCTATTATGATTTAACACGTTGCTAGCATGTTTCTAGCATGCTTAACACATTGTTAAAATGTTAGCCTGATTAAGCATATTGCTAGCATGTTTTTAAAAAGAATTAATAATTAAAAATGTAATTTGTTTCACCACAGGACTAGTGATTAGTGAGTAAACTTTAATTAAAACTGATATAAAAATTATATTGAAGTAAATAATATAACATTTAAATAAAAAAATTACAAATATTTATGAATAAACTATATTACAAGCTGATAGTATTGTAATATTTTAATATCTAATGTAATATTCTGCGGATTTGGTTTTCAGCTCAAGCAGGGTCAACCAATCCCGAGTCCGTCTGAGCTGATGGGTAAAATATTGATCAAGAATAAGAAAAGCAGCGCACCTCCGAGCAAACCAGTAGAGGCAAAGAAACCGGCTGTTCAAGAGCAAACTAACGGAGCTGCGGATGAATCTGAGTCCGGCCAACCCGCTGATCCAAACCAACCCGCCCCGGCCAACCCAGAAGGCCATGACGCTCATCACGGTGAGTTCATCTGTAAACCAGTCCTGAAATCAGTTTTCCCTCTCTGCGAACTGTTTGAGTTAAAGTCATCATGAAATGGAGGCTGCGCCAGTCTTTTCTTTGCTATTATGCACATATAGCATGATTTAACACATTGCTAGCATGTTTTAGCATTTTGTTAGCATGTTTCTAAAAGGATTTAACACATTGCTAGCATGTTTAAACATGTTGTTAGCATGTTTCTAACATGATTTAACAGATTGCTAGCATGTTTTAACATTTTGTTAGCATGTTTCTAAAATGATTTAACACATTGTTCTTTTGTCATTATTATGCATATAGCATGATTTAACACATTGCTAGCTTGTTTTAACACATTATTAGCATTTTTCTAGCATGTTTTAACACATTCTTAGCATTTTTCTAACATGATTTAATACATTGTTAGTATGTTTTAACACACTGTTACCATGTTTCTAACATGATTTAACACATTGCTAGCATGTTTAAACATTTTGTTAGCAGTTTTTACATGATTTAACAGATTGCTAGCATGTTTTTAACATGTTTCTAACATGATTTAGTGTGTTTCTAACATGTTGTATTATGTTGTTAACATTCTGCTAACATGATTTAACACATTGCTAGCATGTTTTTAACACATTACTAGCATGTTTTAACACATTGTTAGCATGTTTGTAGCATGTTGTGACACATTGTTAGCATGTTTCAAAATGATTTAACACATTGCTAGCATGTTTTAACATGTTGTTAGCATGTTTCTAACATGATTTAACAGATTGCTAGCTTGATTTAACAGATTGCTAGCATGTTTTAACATTTTGTTAGCATGTTTCTAAAACGATTTAACACATTGTTAGCATGCTTTAACATGTTGTTAGCATTTTACTAAAATGCTTTAACACATTGTTAACATTTTTTAACATGTTGTTAGCATGTTTCTAACATGATTTAACAGATTGTTAGCATGATTTAACAGATTGCTAGCATGTTTTAACATTTTGTTAGCATGTTTCTAAAATGATTTAACACATTGTTAACATTTTTTAACATGTTGTTAGCATGTTTCTAACATGATTTAACAGATTGCTATCATGTTTCTAACATGATTTAGCACACATTTTCTAACATGTTGTAGTATGTTGTTAACATTCTGCTAACATGTTTTAACACATTACTAGCATGTTTTAACACATTGTTAGCATGTTTGTAGCATGTTTTGACACATCGTTAGCATGTTCTAAAATTATTTAACACATTGCTAGCATGTTTCTAACATGATTTAACATGAGATTACATGAATGAATGAAGCAACACACTAATGCGAGTAAAACATCTTTTTTATATGTGATATTGCCTTGTTACAGATCGTTTGATATAGATTTATTGATTGTGTACGTGTCTAACTTAACATACCTTAGCACTCCTTTATTTGTGGTTCTTGATGTGCGTTGTTCACTCTCTTGACTTGATATTTGAAGGAAAAATACAATTGCGGAAGTTTTGATCAAGCAGTCTGCGACGTACTTGCCGCGCGCCCGTGTGTGTGTGTGTGTGTGTATGGTTCGCGCTTATATCCACCGATCGGGCGGGCCAAGTAATAAAAAAATAACATTCCAATCAGTCGCGGGTGGATGAGAGATAAATCATTGTGTTTGTTTGATAAAGACGTTTTGCGAGCCCTGTGGGACGAATCATTCCGGTTACCGTTTTCCCACATGCTTCAAAACAATCCCTCACGGTGTACTCATGGAGGACGCGAAGCTCATTAAATATGCAAATCTTGTCCAATCCTAGCCGTGGGCGTTTACTTCCAAGTCTTCAGTGTGGCACGCCCATCAAAACTGAGCGTGCAGGAGAGAGCCTCAAAACCAGGGCAGAAAATAGCCTATTACTTATTTACGGTATTATGATGTTTCTGAATGTAAAACCACGCAAACGTCATAAGTAGACCAAAAAAGCCAGTTCATGACCCCTTTAAAGTGAGTGAAACGGCTTCTCAAACAAGAACAAATGTAGGGCGGGGCTTGATTTTGTCTGTGAGGAATTGATTGGATGGTTGTGGTTTGCTATTGGTGGATCTCATGTGAGTGACAGGTTGCCCCGCCCCCATCATCAGAGAAGAGAAGAGATGAGATAGAGGGATTGGAAGTGATTCTGATTCAACATTATTAAAACAATAACGATGTGCACGGATAAATCATTTATAATAAACATTGCAATATTCCATTAAAAAAGAAAACTAGAATTGTTGATTTCATGGTGACTTGTACTTGAGTAACTTGAGTGTCTAAATGCTTTTCTGGAGGCTGCTGTGTTTGTAGAGATGATTGGACAGAAAATAACAGTGTGTGTGTATCTGTGTGTAACTGATACAGACGACCACGAACATGATGACCACGATGAACAGGACGAGGAGAAGATGAAGAACTCTGATGAGGTACACTGTTAAAAAAACACATCGTTTAAAAAAATAATAAAAAATATTGGCAGCTGTGGTTGCCAGAATAATATTGTAAAAATACTGTAAAAATGTAAACATTTACAGTATAAAGCTGTAATTTACAAACAAGAAAATTGCCATTTTAACCTGCAAATCCACACACACTGCTACTGAGAGTAATGCACGCAAACACAAAACACCATCATGCTAACACACATGAAACTAAAATAACAGAAGATGTGACGTAAAACCCAGATGTGCATAACTGATCACAGAAACTATTAAGAAACATAATTATTCAAACGAAATACTTTCAAATGTGACGTGTAACACAGGGAATTCAGTCCGTTTAGTTTTTTGCTGTAAATTATACTTTTATTTGCCTTTTTTACTTCAAAAAAACTGTATATGTAACAGTATTTTACTGTAAAAATGTTTTACATGAAATGTCCGGTTATAGATTTGACATTTTCCCTGTATATAATACTGGAACTTACTGTTAACCTATTAACATGTTTTTACAATATTTTACAGTTAAAATTATACACATTTTTATGTAGCTTGTATTTTCAGTAGTGCTGGGAATCGACTAATTAATCACATTGTTTTCTGTAATTAATCGCAACTAATCGCAAGTTTTTAATATTTTGATATTATAATAATTTCAGTTACTCTTCAAATTAATGTAGAAACAATTTAAAGACGGCATATTTTAAATATGTGTTGTAATTAGGGATGCACCGAAATGAAAATTCTTGGCCGAAACCGAAAACCGAAAAAGAGGAAACCAAGGCCGAAAACCGAAACACCGAAAGAAATTATGCCAATTATTAGTACCATTGCATTTATGGCTATGACTGTGTACTAACTTTACTAAAATCAAGGCATTGCAATTGCATAAATTAATATTGAAGTTTCAAAGAATAAATAAATTACAAATTATGCCAATATTTATTTTATCCAATTCGTTGTTGAAATCTAATAATTTATACAGTGTCTGTCATTTTCATGACAGGTTTATTTAAACATAGGCTGCATTAAATAATCAAGATATCATTAACAGATTAAGTAAAATATAATGAATATAATGGCTAATATAGGTCATATATTTAGTGAAAGAGTTGATTTACTCTAGTGAATAAAATTCTGTGGACACTGAATGACTGCCTGAGGTAAATGTGATGCTAAAGTTACATGACATTGTTTAGTTTACAGCAGTTATATTGACGTCTTTTCGCCGTTGAAACACTGATTGAGCGATTATACCACAAATGATAGCCTACATGACAGTAAGTTGTAATGTATCCTCAACACACCTTAGATGTTGATTCATGTTTATTCTTAAGGAAGAGATGATCAATCGCGCTCACAGATGATCGCGTCCACGTGCCGCTTGAACTGTGATGTGATCAGTGATGCCACATTAAAGAGCGTCAAAACGGCATTTATCGTTTGAATTTTGTGATACATGTTGATCAATGTTGGTGTGAGAACTCGGATTGAAGTGTGTTCTGCGCTTAAAACATGCCCACTGTTAAAGATTGCATTGGGAAACCATCCGGTTTCACAGTGAAGTCTGGTCCTCTTCTCATGGAGAACATGAGCTGCTGCACTGCTCTCGCTGTCAGTGCTTGTGCATGGAGCAGACGTGGGTGTTTCTCAGATATACTGAAATACGTACACACCGCAGACATGTTGCTTCAGACAAGCACGTGCAGGTCGCGGTTTCTGTTTGCGTCATCACAACATTTCGGCCGTGTTGTTCCGGTGATAAAAGTCTTTCGGCCGAAAACCGAAAATATACTTTTGGGCCATTTTCGGCCGAAAATTTTCGGTGGCCGAATATTCGGTGCATCCCTAGTTGTAATGGCATGTTTTTATGAATGAAAGCCAGTATCCCTGATGTCTCTATGAAACATTAATGACGTTACATTACAGTATAACTGAAAGCTCCCAATTTCAACATTTATTAGGCTTTAAAAAAAACAACTTTTAATTTAAGTGAACTTAAAACAATCTTTACATAACCCCATTATAATAAATGTTATATTTACCCATGGCCTTCCCTGTTAGACATATACAGAAATGTAATAGTTATCAAACACCTTTCTGAACTGCATAAATAATGCATTAAATATAGATGAATCATCTTTTCTCTGTTCCCGTTGTTCTGTGATGAACATTAATGACAGACATCATCATCAGTGCTGCTGTCACTTTAAGATCAGCCGCTACCGAACATGATGCGGATCTGCCGCGCTGTCACGCGCATCTCATTTTATCACAAGTTCATTTATGACGTTATTTAACTCATTTAACCCTCTGGGGTTCTTCGGGTCAAAAATGTGTATTTCGGGTTTGAAGTGTATTATTAAAAAAAAATTAAAGAATCGTAGCTCCACGGAATGGTCCGAAACTTGGTGACTTTATTGGTACTTGGTATATGAACACCCAAAGAAATTGGGGACAGGATTTGAAAAGTCTAAGTGGTCGTAAAAAAAAATAGTCACACTCAGGACCTTCGGGTCAAAAATGACCCCCATAGGAAATGAATGGGAATTGGGAAAAATATGAAAATACAGAGTTTTTTTGTGCATACAATCTACAGATCAGCCAGGATGCAGGAAAAAGGACTCAACAGTGAAGGGGTGAATCTCTAAAACATCAAGAGTGCAAAACAGACAAAAAAACACACACACACACACACACACACAAAAACACAATTAGCTTTTGGAATGGCACGCGTTCATTTGTGTGCGTGTGTTTTTGTGTGTATAAGTGTGTGTGTGAGTTTTTTTGTCTGTTTTGCACTCTTGATATTTTAGAGATTCACCCCTTCACTGTTGAGTCCTTTTTTTCCTGCATCCTTTTTTTTTTGCCAATTTCCCATTCATTTCCTATGGGGGTCATTTTTGACCCGAAGGTCCTGAGTGTGACTATTTTTTTTACGACCACTTAGACTTTTCAAATCCTGTCCCCAAATCCTGTTTTTTTGGGTGTTCATATACCAAGTACCAATAAAGTCACCAAGTTTCGGACCATTCTGATGAAGCTACAATTTAAAACAAATTTTATAAAACGCAAGATCCACTATAGTGGTAAAAATGTGCTATTGCGTGATAAAAATGCTCAATGTGTCCACCAGATGGCACCGATCTCATTAAAAAAATTGCTTTCATGAGGCCTAGGTTTGACTCTCAAATGAAATACAGCTTTAATAAAAAAAATTATATATATATATATATATACATTTTTTATTATATTCAACGGGAAAAAATGGGTCATAATTTTTGCATAAATATTAATTATAAATCCTAAAATTATCTCAAAACACACACACACACACAGAGAGACAGGACACTGACACACACACACAGACAGGACATTGACACACACACACACACACACACACACACACACACACAGAGAGAGAGAGACAGGACACTGACACACACACACACACACACACACACACACAGACACACACACACACACAGAGACAGGACATTGACACACACACACAGACAGGACATTGACACACACACACACACACACACACACACAGAGAGACAGGACATTGACACACACACACAGACAGGACACTGACACACACACACACACACACAGACAGGACATTGACACACACACACACACACACACACACACACACACACACACAGAGAGAGAGACAGGACACTGACACACACACACACACACACAGACAGGACATTGACACACACACACACACACACACACAGAGACAGGAAACTGACACACACACACAGACAGGACATTGACACACACACATACACACACACACACACACACACACAAACACACACACAGAGAGACAGGACACTGACACACACACACAGACAGGACATTGACACACACACATACATACACACACACACACACACACACACACAGAGAGACAGGACACTGACACACACACACAGACAGGACATTGACACACACACATACACACACACACACACACACACACACACACACACACACACACACAGAGACAGGAAACTGACACACACACACAGACAGGACATTGACACACACACATACACACACACACACACACACACAAACACACACACAGAGAGACAGGACACTGACACACACACACACACACACAGACAGGACATTGACACACACACATACACACACACACACACACACACACACACACACACACACACACACACACACACACAGAGAGACAGGACACTGACACACACACACACACAGACAGGACATTGACACACACACATACACACACACACACACACACAGAGAGAGACAGGACACTGACACACACACACACACAGACAGGACATTGACACACACACACACACACACACACACACACACACACACAGAGACAGGAAACTGACACACACACACAGACAGGACATTGACACACACACATACACACACACACACACACACACACAAACACACACACAGAGAGACAGGACACTGACACACACACACACACAGACAGGACATTGACACACACACATACACACACACACACACACACACACACACACACACACACACAGAGAGACAGGACACTGACACACACACACAGACAGGACATTGACAAACACACATACACACACACACACACACAGACAGGACATTGACACACAGCGCATTCTCTTCTGTCTTGTCGCACTTAGATGGTTTAAAAGCATTTACATTAATAAGAGCGTGATCAAATAATGTAACGCTGGGCAAAAATGGATATAAAATGAACGCTGCATTAATTGCTTTAAATATTTTGAATGCGTTAAAATTAAAAAATGAATCGCCCGCATTAACGCGTTAATTTGCCCAGCCCTACTGTTCAGAAATGCCCACTTTAAACCATGAAAAGTTTGGGGTCGCTAAGATTATTTAATGTCTTTGAGAGAAGTCTCTTCTGCTCATCAGAGCTGCATTTATTTGATAAAAAATACAGTAAATACAGTAAAAATAGTGAAATATTATTCCAGTGTAAATCAGCTGTTCTCTATGTGAATATATAGTAAAGTGTCATTTATTCCTGTGATCAAAGCTGCATTTATCATCATTACTCCAGTCTTCAGTGTCACATGCAGTGTTGGGGAAAGTTACTTTGAAAAGTAATGCGTTACAATATTGTGTTACTCCCTTAAAAAGTAACTAATTGAGTTACTTAGTTACTTTTTAAGAAAAGTAATGCATTGCGTTACTTTTTCTCGCTTGTTTTTGTTTTTGTTTATAACAAAAAAAAGTGATATTTTTGTGCAACGGTAAAGACCTCTTCATACCAAAATTGAAATAATAAGCCCCAGGCTGAGGTAAAAATGCTAATTCACTCATGAACAGTAGAGGGCGCTGCTCTGCTGCCATTCTGGATAATGGTAGAATGGATGCAGGAGAAAAAAGTTTTACCAATAAAAACAAAAAATCTAGTAATTTCATCATCAAAGGTCAGCAGCAAGACATTGGTCAATTAAATATAAAGGTAGATTATGCATAAAAATAGTAGTTTTATTTAACATTTAATTATTGGAGGTTTGCATAGTACTCTGATTTTGCATTTGACTGATTTTATAGAATTTTTATTGTGCAAGTGAGATAAATAAATACTCACATTTAGTCTGGAACTACAATAGCCCTCATGTTCACAGACAAAACCTCTGCACTTATTTCTCTCAACATGGGGGCAGGAGAGCTGTCAGTCAAATTAATGTGAAAAAATAACTCAGATATTTTGTTGTAAATTTGAAAAGTAATGCGTTACTTTACTAGTTACTTGGAAAAAGTAATATTATTACATAACTAAAGTTACTTGTAATGCGTTACTGGTCACATGATCCTTCACAAATCATTCTAAACATTTATAATTATTATCATTGTTGAAAACAGTTGTGCCAATTCATATTTTTTGTGGAATGATACATTTTTTCAGGATTGAATAGAAAGTTCAAACGAACAGCTTTTATATGAAATCTTTTGTAACATTATAAATGTCTTTACTGTCACTTTTGATCATCCTCGCTGAATAAAAGCATTCATTTCTATAAAAAAGAGCCCGCACATCTGTATGCTCCAGTGAAACTGTTGCTTTTCATAAGTGATTGTTTGCTAAACGAAGAATAATGACTCATGAAGACATGAGATAAATGTATTATTTTCCATTTCCTCTCAGGGTACCGCTGGACAGGAAGTGACAGCATACGAGGAGATGTCCGCCCTGGTCAACTACGTACAGCCCAACAAATTCATCTCTTTTGAGAACGCAGCCAGTGAGTTAGACCTGATTTTATTGGCATGCTTGCATATTTATAAATATAATAAATGCACATAAAACCACCTCGGGTTTTGCAAAATTACACCATATAAGACACGAGCACCATCTGAGCTATGAATGTGCTAAATATAAAAAGTCAAATATATAGGGAAATGTTTTAAATTTCACCTTTATGTTTCCTTGGTTGTCTAATAAGTTTGGCATTATATATATTGTATACACCGATCAGGCATAACATTATGACCACTGACAGACACCTGTTAGTGGGTGGGATATATTAGGCAGCAAGTGAACATTTTGTCCTCAGAGTTGATGTGGGCAAGCAGGAAAAATGGGAAAGTGTACGGATTTGAGCGAGTTTGACAAGGGCCAGATTGTGACGGCTAGACGACTGGGTCAGAGCATCTCCAAAACTGCAGCTCTTGTGGGGTGTTCCCGGTCTGCAGTGGTCAGTCTCTATCAAAAGTGCTCCAAGGAAGGACCAGTGGAGAACCGGCCACAGGGTCATGGGCGGCCGAGGCTCATTGATGCACGTGTGGAGTGAAGGCTGGCCCGTGTGGTCCCATCAAACAGACGAGCTACTGGAGCTCAAACTGCTCCAGAAGTTAATGCTGGTTCTGATAGAAAGGGCTCAGAATACACAGAGCATCTCAGTTTGTTGCGTATGGGGCGGCACAGCCGCTGACCAGTGCCCATGCTGACCCCTGTCCACCGCCCAAAGCACCAACATGTGAGTATCAGAACTGGACCACGGAGCAATGGAAGAAGGCGGCCTGGTCTGATGATCACGTGTTCTTCTAAATCACGTGGATGGCCGGGTGTGTGTGTGTGTCTTACCTGGGGAACACATGGCACCAAGTGCACTATGGGAAGAAGGCGTGGCGGCGGAGGCAGTGATGCTTTGGGCAATGTTCTGCTGGGAAACCTTGGGTCCTCCATCCATGTGGATGTGACTTTGACACGTCCCACCTACCTAAGCATTGTTGAGCCCATGTCCAGCCTCTCATGGAAACGGTATTCCCTGTCAGGGTTGCCAGGTTTCACAACAAAACCCGCCCAATTGCTACTCAAAACTAGCCCAAAACAAGCCCAATCTCGTTTCATGGGGGCATCTCCAGTAAAAATAGCATTTGGGGGGTTAAATATGTGTTTTTTTGGCATGGTTGCCTACTAAAATTCGCATTCCCGGGGCTAAATATCATATAATTGGGGTCGTTTCAACCCGTGGACATGAAAAACAGCCCGCAGCAACAGTGTTGAAGTAGCCCAATTCCGCGGGAAAACCGCGGACTTGGCAACACTGTTCCCTGTGGCTGTGGCTCTTTCAGCAGATAATGCGCCGCCACAAAGCACAAATGCTTCAGGAATGCTTTGAGCCGTTGACTCGGCCTCCAAATTCCCCAGATCTCAATCCAATCGAGCATCTGTGGGATGTGCCGAACAAACAAGTCCGATCCATGGAGGCCCCGGCTCGCAACTTACAGGACTTAAAGGATCTGCTGCTAACATCTTGGTGCCAGACACCACAGCACAGCTTCAGGGGTCAAGAGGAGTCCATGCCTCAACGGGTCAGGGCTGTTTAGGCAGCATGTTATGCCTGATCGGTGTACATACTACCTGTTGTTTTTGCCTTCTATCCCATAATGCTGACAAATTATGTGTGTATAATTCTACTCTAAAGGTTTTGATCTGTGTTTCTTCTTCTGCTTCTGTCCTAATACAGAGAAAAACAAGAGTTTTGTCATCTCGTCCTTCGTGGAAACCAAAGGAGAGAGTTTGATCGCGAAGAACGCTGTGGAATGGGTGGAGTATCCTTTCCTCTGAATTAGGTTCAAACGACTGAAATGTGTTTTCTCGTGTGTATGCGTGTCAGTGCTTTCCTATACTGATGACTGTAGATATAATAAGAGGCAGATGAGTCGTATCTACCCTAAAGGGACCCGTGTGGACTCTTCAAACTACAGTCCTCAGCCCTTCTGGACCGCCGGCTGTCAGTTCGTGGCGCTCAACTACCAGACTATGGGTGAGTCGACCACAGACGATGAACTGAGACACAAAACTTGGGAGAGAAGCTAAACTAATAATTAATTAAATCATACTAATGTCAATTTTAAATAACATTACACAATCTAAAACATATTCTTCCTAAAAAATAAAAATATTTTTTATGTTATAATATATATTAGTTTACATATATATATATATATACACACACAACACATACATATATATTATATAAACAAACTTTTATGTTAGATGAGATTAATCAATTTGACAGCACTAATCTATATACTGTATATAGTATTGAATATATTTTTTCTAAATATATATTTATTTTTATGTTTCTAAAACAAAATCTATTTCTTTACTGCACATCATGTGACCATTAACTGACATCAGAAAACCATGAACAAAAATAATTAAATCATAAAAATGTCACATTTAAATAAATTATTTTAAATTAAAACGCAACACAATCACATTAAAACAATTTTCAAAAAGAAAATATTTCTATGTAAAATATTTTATATATTGTGTGTGTGTGTGTGTGATGGGTGGGTTTAAGGGTAGTGTGTGAGTGTGTGTGCGTGTGCGTGTGTGCGTGTGTGTGTGTGTGTGTGTGTGCGTGTGTGCGTGTGTGTGTGTGTGTGTGTGTGTGTGTGTGTGTGTGTGTGTGTGCGTGTGTGTGTGTGTGTTTGTGTGTGTGTTTGTGTGTGTGAGAGTGTGAGTGTGTGTGTGTATGTGTGATGGGTAGGTTTAGGGGTAGTGTGTGTGTGTGTGTGTTTGTGTGTGTGTGAGAGTGTGAGTGTGTGTGTGTATGTGTATGTGTATGTGTGATGGGTAGGTTTAGGGGTAGGGGCAGCGTGTGCGTGTGTGTGTGTGTGTGTAATGAGTTTGGATTTAGGGGCAGGGGCAGTGTGTGTGTGTGTGTGTGTGTGAGTGATGGGTAGGTTTAGGGGCAGGGGCAGTGTGTGTGTGTGTGTGTGTGTGTGTGATGGGTAGGTTTAGGGGCAGGGGCAGTGTGTGTGTGTGTGTGTGTGTGTGTGTGTATGATGGGTAGGTTTAGGGGCAGGGGCAGTGTGTGTGTGTGTGTGTGTGTGTATGATGGGTAGGTTTAGGGGCAGGGGCAGTGTGTGTGTGTGTGTGAGTGATGGGTAGGTTTAGGGGTAGGAGCAGTGTGTGTGTGTGTGTGTGTAATGAGTTTGGATTTAGGGGCAGGGGCTGTGTGTGTGTGTGTGTGTGTGTGTGTATGATGGGTAGGTTTAGGGGCAGGGGCAGTGTGTGTGTGTGTGTGAGTGATGGGTAGGTTTAGGGGCAGGGGCAGTGTGTGTGTGTGTGTGTGTGTGTGTGTGTGTGTGTGTGTGTGTGTGTGTGTGTGTGTGTGTGTGTGTGTGTGTGTGTGTGTGTGTGTGTGTGTGTGTGTGTGTGTGTGTGTGTGTGTGTGTGTGTGTGTGTGTGTGTGTGTGTGTGTGTGTGTGAGTGATGGGTAGGTTTAGGGGCAGGGGCAGTGTATGGGGATAGAATATACGGTTTGTACGGGATAAAAACCATTACGCCTATGGAATGTCCCCGTTAAACATGAAAACCCAACATGTGTGTGAGTGTGTGTGTGATGGGTAGGTTTAGGGGTAGAGTGTGTGTGTGTGGGTTTAGGGGTAGTGTGTGTGTGTGTGCGTGCGTGCGTGCGTGCGTGCGTGCGTGTGTGTGCGCGCGTGTGTGTGTATATATATATATGTCATGTGACATCATGTTAACTGACATCAGAGAACCATAAACATGCAAATATTAGTTCATGAAAAGCTCATAATTAATTTAATCGTAAATAATGTAAAATTTAAATAAATTATTAACACGTAAAGCAATAAAAAAAAAAGAAAACTTTCTAAATACTTCCATCAGAGAACCATGAACATACAAATATTGTTCAGTTCACTATTCATTTTCACGGGATATTTCAAATAAATATTTACCGTCAAAAGGGCTCGGTGTAAATCTGATGACAGTACTGTCCTCAGATCAGCTCTTTATATGACTTCTGTGAATGTGTGAGTTTTTAATCCTATCGTGCTGTAGATTTCCCCATGCAGCTGAACATGGCTCTGTTCGAGTTTAACGGGAGGACGGGATACCTGCTCAAACACGACGTGGTCCGTCGGAACGACAAGAAGTTCGATCCCTTCACTGACAGGATTGACACCATTATCGCCAGCACTCTCACGCTTAAGGTAACTCATAACTCCTGCAGTGGTGCTTAAATGAAACTGTAAAGCAAAGTTCCTCCTTCCAATCCTTGGAGCCGAAAAGGTTTGTCGAGCGAGAACAATAGAAACCAGGCATAGACAATTCTATCCCGTGTTCCAGATTTACTCTGGTCAGTTCCTGTCGGATAAGAGTGTGAAAACCGGAGTGGAGGTCGAGATCATCGGCTTGCCGAAAGATCCCAAACGCAAATTCCGCACCAAATGGAGCACCACACCCAACGCCATCAACCCAGAGTGGAACGAGGAGCCTTTCGTCTTTGAGAAGGTCAGCTGGTGTAACCATCCTCTGCTGGTGAGATTATGAATATCATGTAGGCTTCATAATGTTGAGGGTCTCTGTGGTGTCGAGCAGATCTTGCTCCCGGAGATGGCCTACCTCAGGCTCGTGGTTCAGGAGGAGGGCGGGAAGTTCTTAGGTCACCGGATCATCCCTCTGGACGCTCTTCAGACAGGTGAGACTGACCACACACCGGGATCTTCACTGGCTTTCGGTCAAACCATTTCTGCCACAAACGATACTGCAACAAAAACATGCTTTTGTAAGTCATAATAGACATAAAAGTCGAAATTCGGACATACTCAGTCATATTTATGAGAAGAAAAGTCAAAATGATGACACACTACGTGATAATTATGACATACGTTTGAAATTATGACTTAAAAAGTCAGTTATGTCAAATACATAATTCCATAATCTTATGATTATGACTTATAATTATGATTTAGAGTGTCATAATTATTATGACTTTGTATGTCATAATTATGATTTACAAGTATGGCATAATTACAACCTTTTATCCCATAATTATGAGTTAGAATGTCATAATATTTTTTTATGTCATAATTATGACTTTTATGTCATACTTATGACATTTTAATCTCAAAATTGACTGATTGAATGTTATAATTTAGAATTTTGATCTCAAAGTTATGACGTCAAAATTATGATTTAAAGTCATAATTTTGACTTTTATATCATAATTATTACTTAGTATCTCATAATTACAACCTTTTATCCCATAATTATGACTTAGTATGTCATAATTTACATTTTTTATGTCATGATTATGACTTTTTAATCTCAAAATGATGACTTAGTATGTCACAATTATGGTTTAGTATTTCATAATTATGACTTGATATGTTCACTTTTCATTTTTATCTCAAAGTTATGACTTATGTCTATAAATCTTATGATTTAAAGTTATAATTTTGACTTTTATATCATTATTATGACTTAAATGCTATCATACATTATCATAATTGTGACTTTTTAATCTCAAAATTACTTAGTGTTACAAAAAGTCAAAATTATAACTTTAAATCAAAATTATCCCCTAATTTCTTATCTCATAATTTAAATCAAAATGTTGATATTAATCTCATAATTATGACTCAGTATCTCATAATTATGATTTAGTATGTCATAATTATGACTTTTATGTCATTCTTATGACATTTTAATCTCAAAATTGACTTAGTATGTCATAATTTTGAGTTATGACGTCAACATTTTGACGTCAAAATTATGATTTAAGGTTATAATTTTGACTTTATCTCATAATTATGACTTGGTATCTCATAATTACGACTCAGTATGTTATAATTACAACCTTTTATCCCATAATTATGATTTAGTGTGTCATAATTACAACCTTTTATCCCATAATTATGATTTAGTATGTCATAATTACAACCTTTTATCCCATAATTATGATTTAGTATGTCATAATTACAACCTTTTATCCCATAATTATGATTTAGTATGTCATAATTACAACCTTTTATCCCATAATTATGATTTAGTGTGTCATAATTACAACCTTTTATCCCATAATTATGATTTAGTGTGTCATAATTACAAACTTTTATCCCATAATTATGACTTAGTATGTCATAATTTAAATTATTTTGTTGTTTTTATCTCAAAATGATGACTTAGTATGTCACAATTATGATTTAGCATGATTCAGTTTTTAATTTTGACTATCATAATTTTGACTTTTATATCATAAATGTCAATGTCAATTTTTATACTTAGTATATCATGATTGTCTTTTTAAGTCAAGATTTTGAATTTTCAACTTATAGTTATGACTTAGTATGTCATTATAATGTCTTTTTAAGTGATAATTTTGACTTTTCATCTCTTAAATATGACTTAGTATGTCATAATTGTGACTATTAATATCATAATTACGATTTATCAAAGCATAATTCTGTGCTGTCAGAGAGGAGACATCTTTATTCAGCCCAATGCAAAAATCAGAGCCAATTTTTATGCACGGTTGAACATTTTTACTGGTTGATGGAAAATAAGCTGATATTCTGATAATAAGGCATCTAGAATGATTTACTGAGCAGATAAAATAAGTATTATCATTCATCATATTGGCTCATTTCTTTTCTTAACCCTCTGGTCCTCTTCGTTTAAGGGGGTCTATCTGTCCAACCAGGAAAACCAATATAACTTATTTTAGTTCAATAATATTTTTTGATTATTATTTAGAATTTTTAGGGTTTTTTATGATACTATGCAATATTTATACAATTTTCTATTAGCTATTTTTCCCCATTGAAAATAATAATAAAAAAATAATAAAACATTTTAAATTATTTTTCAATTAAAACAGTATTCCATGTTAAAAAAGAGACGAGGCGTTCAAAATCAAATTTTTTGAAGGTATTTCAAATAGAACTCTATATAAAGTGGCTTATAAATTCTCTAGTGTTTTTAGACATAAATGCTTATTTTTATTAAGTTGTGAATTTGGATTTATACTTAGACATTCTCAAAGACTACTTTTTGTCAAGGTTTAGAATTTTCTTTTTTTTATGTTGATTTGAAGTGTCAGTTTTTGCATGAATTTTATTACATTCAAACCTGAGCAGAGAGAACATTTTGAACATTTAACATCAAAATTCAATAAAAATTTAACAAACATTAACAGGTATGTTTTTTCACAGCATAATAGATCTTATTTTAACCTCTTATTTGAGAATTTTGGTTCAATTTTACCACATCGATACAGCCACACCAGTTCATTTGTATGGGTAATATATTGTGGTTTGTGTGTGTGACTCTGAGTGTGTTTACATGAGTGTGTGTTTGAGTGTGTGTGTCTGTTTTGAACTCTTGATGTTTTAGAGTGTAACCTCTTCCTTGCTGTTTGTTTTTTTACTGCATTGTGGCTGAATTATTAATTTTGTTTCACACATTTGCAAAAATGTGCTCTGTGTTATAGTCGCACTATTTCATATATATATATATATATATGTGTGTGTGTGTGGGGGGGGGGGGGGGGCTTGGTTGTGTCTATGTTGCACTCTTGATATTTTAGAGAGTCACCCCTACATTTCTGTGCACTTTTTTTCTGGATCATGGCTGATTTGTGGGTTGTATCACCAAAAGATTCCCTAAATTTTTGTATTTTTGCGTATTTCCCATTCATTTCCTATGTCGGTCATTTTTGACCGCGAAGGAGACAAGTGTGACTATTTTTTTTCCGACCCTTTAACATAACCGAATCATCTCCATGGTTTTTTTGTGTGTTCACATAGCTAATGCGACAAAAGTTACCAAGTGTCATCCCATTCCGATGAAGCAAAAAAAAGAATTTCAAATGTAAAATGTTTCGGCCATTTTTGACCGAAGAGGACCAGGGGCCGGATTCACAAAACATTCTGAAGAATTAAATTATTCTTAACTGCAAATTTTTTCTTATTTTCTAACTTAAGAAAAAATATAAGAATATTTTGTATTCCCAAAAACTTTTCTTAAGAATGTTCTTATCTTTTTTCTTATGATTGTTCTTAAGATAAAATTTAAGAAGTATTCATATTCACGAAAAGAATGTTCTTTAAAATCATCGTAAATAACTTCTTAAAGTAAGGATAACCTCCGACCTATCTTAAAAACCCAAATGTAAGATGTCTAACAAATGTATTGGTTTGTTTCAAATATTAAGCATTACAACATAACATGAGCTAGCTAAATATTATATTTATAACTAATAGTACCATATGGACGAGCAGCAACCAACAAGCGTCAATAGCGGACGAGAAACCCAGCGTAATTTCGGATGTCTCTGAGATATGATTCGTCTTGTGTAGAGCTAACGGCCGATCTTTGGTACCCGAGCAGCGTTCTTGATAAACGGCTAGGCTCTTATAAAATAAAGATTTTACCGACACGGCACATTAAAAACACGACATTGAGTGATTAACTCCCTTCAAGCCAGTCACGACGAAAATAGCCTGCACACTTATGATGATATCTACGGTAATCTGCAGGAAGCGCAAAAAAGACGGGCTTTGAGGTGTTTTTCATTCAGCGATTCACCATATAACACCTTTTATTTTCTTCTTAAGTAAAAAATGAAGATGTTCTTAAGAAATTATTTGAGAACTTCTTAGGAATTTTCTTTCTTAAAGCTACACTGTGTTAAAGCTACAACTTTTTTAGTTTATTCTTAGCTAAAAACACTTAGTTCTTTCAAAAATATATGTGCTCATTAATGTATATTTACTTCTTTCAAGTAATAAAGTATTCTCGTAAGTTTATAATATGCCATTGAAAATACATACGGGTAAGGGGTTCGAATGGGGGTCGCCATGTTGCCCCTCCATCTTGAAAGTACATTAGCCAAAGAGGGACATACCCGTAAATTCAAGCTTGGCCTTTGGCGTTTTAACACTCGATGGCACCGTGTCGAATATGAAGAGGGGGATTGCTTGAGACTGCTATAGGAAAACCTGAAAGCCTTTTTGAAAGTCTGTTGCTGATGGAGGATCACTCTTATTCTCGAGGATATGTAACAGAGTCGCCAAGGAAGCGAAAAAGAGAATTAAGACGGCAACACAACAGGCAAATCAACACTAATGGACGAGGTCGAACTGGAAGCCATGTTAATCTTGGACTAAATCGGCCACCGTAGGAGTTAAAACGAAATCGGAATTGGGAGGAACAGAAACTAATATTTACTCGATGGTCATTGAAACGCAGTTTGATCGTATGGGAAGAAGGAGGCGGGAACCGGCGAACACTCAAACAAGTTTAATAAATGAACACAAAATATCACGGACGACTGCCGCCTACATACAAAAACAAAACGTAAATAAAACACAAATTAAAATCCAGGCCTGGTCCTCTCTCGTCCTTCACTGCAGTCGCTCGTCCTTATATGCCTCCGTGCTCCCTCATGAGAGGACTCGAGACCGGTGTGCCTCGCAGGTGACGTTCATCCTCAATCACGCACACCGATCTCGCTCGCTCCTCCCATGTCTCTCGCTCGTCCACCTCGCCACATACCCCCAACACCCCTCGTAGGCCAGGGAGTACCCCGCGTCTACGCCTACTCCCCCCCCGGGGAGCCCAATCTCTCTGTGTTCGGGGATATGGGCCGGCGAGACGAGAGAACGGGAGACGGAGGCCCCCAGAGTGACCGGACGAGAGAGTGAAGAGAGGAGAAAAAAAAGAAAAGAAAAAAAAATGAGTCCGGTTCCCTGACACACTGCCGCTCGGTCCTCAGCCCGCCGAGAGGCTCTTCCTCACGGAGCCATGCGATGGCACTGGACGCTCGGTGGACGGCTCGATCCTCCTCCGCCCCCTGGTGGCCGGCGGTGGCTCCTCCTGTCGAGGGCAGCCGGCATCGAGTCCTGCGCGCTCCCTGCTCCTCCCCTACACGGCGGAGGGATACAGGCTCCGGCCCACGGCGAACACCGGTGACTCCTCCGCTCCCTCTAGGACGGCAGCTACCCCACCTCGAACCAGGGGCACGGCAGCGAGATGTCCGTCCCACCGGATCTTCCCTCGCTCCAGCACCACCGCCTCAGGCAGCCACTCGCGCCATTCACCCATCCGCGCTGCCCGACCTCCTCAGCACCACGATCCCTCTCAGCAGCGAGGGCTCTTCGACAGCATGTCTCTCCTTCCTCCCAGGCTTCGGCACCAATGTAACGCTGTTTGATCGTATGGGAAGAAGGAGGCGGGAACCGGCGAACACTCAAACAAGTTTAATAAATTAACACAAAATAAAATGGCGGCGGCAGCCCCTCACGGACGACTGCCGCCTACATACAAAAACAAAACGTAAATAAAACACAAATTAAAATCCAGGCCTGGTCCTCTCTCGTCCTTCACTGCAGTTGCTCGTCCTTATATGCCTCCGTGCTCCCTCATGAGAGGACTCGAGACCGGTGTGCCTCGCAGGTGACGTTCATTCTCAATCACGCACACCGATCTCGCTCGCTCCTCCCATGTCTCTCGCTCGTCCACCTCGCCACATACCCCCAACACCCCTCGTAGGCCGGGGAGTACCCCGCGTCTACGCCTACTCCCCCCCCGGGGAGCCCAATCTCTCTGTGTTCGGGGATATGGGCCGGCGAGACGAGAGAACGGGAGGCGGAGGCCCCCAGAGTGACCGGACGAGAGAGTGAAGAGAGGAGAAAAAATAAAAAAATTAGTCCGGTTCCCTGACACACTGCCGCTCGGTCCTCAGCCCGCCGAGAGGCTCTTCCTCGCGGTGCCATGCGATGGCACTGGACGCTCGGTGGACGGCTCGATCCTCCTCCGCCCCCTGGTGGCCGGCGGTGGCTCCTCCTGTCGAGGGCAGCCGGCAGCGAGTCCCGCGCGCTCCCTGCTCCTCCCCTACACGGCTGAGGGATACAGGCTCCGGCCCACGGCGAACACCGGTGACTCCTCCGCTCCCTCTAGGACGGCAGCTACCCCACCTCGACCCAGGGGCACAGCAGCGAGATGTCCGTCCCACCGGATCTTCCCTCGCTCCAGCACCACCGCCTCGGGCAGCCACTCGCGGCATTCACCCATCCGCGCTGCCCGACCTCCTCAGCACCACGATCCCTCTCAGCAGCGAGGGCTCTTCGACAGCATGTCTCTCCTTCCTCCCAGGCTTCGGCACCAATGTAACGCTGTTTGATCGTATGGGAAGAAGGAGGCGGGAACCGGCGAACACTCAAACAAGTTTAATAAATTAACACAAAATAAAATGGCAGCGGCAGCCCCTCACGGACAACTGCCGCCTACATACAAAAACAAAACGTAAATAAAACACAAATTAAAATCCAGGCCTGGTCCTCTCTCGTCCTTCACTGCAGTCGCTCGTCCTTATATGCCTCCGTGCTCCCTCATGAGAGGACTCGAGACCGGTGTGCCTCGCAGGTGACGTTCATCCTCAATCACGCACACCGATCTCGCTCGCTCCTCCCATGTCTCTCGCTCGTCCACCTCGCCACAGTCATATACCTTTTCACCGCTAGATGAGGGACAATATCACACAGTGTAGCTTTAAGAAGATTTTCATGAATCCGGCCCCAGAGGGTTAAATGGTTTAAAGACTAAAATATCAAACGTTTTTTGTCAAAACTTCATTTGAACGTTGAATTTTGTGTGTGTGTGTGTGTGTGTCAATACTTTTCAGCACATTTTAGCAATCCTGTGACATTACTTCGGAATATGACTTTGGTTCATCACTTGGTTGTATTGCGGGTCCTTATAATCATTCACGCTGTGATGGTTTGCAGGTTTCCAGCACATTTGTCTGCGCAGTGAGAGCAACATGCCGCTCACGCTTCCGTCTGTGTTTGTGCACATCGAGGTGAAGGACTACATCCCTGCTGCGTTCGCTGGTACGTCACTGGCGGAAAATCAGATTTACGGTGTACATTAACATGCCACATCAAATAAGCACTCATATCACTGTCAATTATTGTTCACTTGTAGATTTCTCAGATGCTCTTTTCAATCCAGTGAAGACTACAAAGCCACCGAAGACAGAGGTAGAATTCAATCACAGATGCCATCTATGTTCAAGTGCCCTTGAAAGACATTAGTGCACTATTAAGTGCATGCCATTTCAATACACAAGATACAAGATTTTATGTCTTGCTTTCAGAGAAATCGAACATAATTTTGTGATGTTTTTTGCTTAAAACAAGAAAAATTTGCCACTGGGGTACAAAAAATAATCTCATTCAAAAGGAAAAACAAGATTATTTCTGTTACCCGAGTGGAAAACCTCTTTTTAAGCATAATATATCTTGTTACCGTTCAAATTAATGCTTTGATCTTTGATTTATGTGCATAATATTTGATCTAATATGCTAAGACAAGAAAATGTGCTCTAAACTTTATGTTGATCTGTGTTTTCACAAATCTTACGTTTCAGAAATATGTATTTACTTATTTGATAAGTAGTCGTGTAATAAGTACAAAACTTCCTCTGCTTCACCTTCAGAGTTTAACATACGTGTGTGAATATGAGTTGCCTTCCGCTGACGGCGCCCAGAAGTCTGTCACTCCTGCACCTGCCGCGGGTAAATAACACACACATCACTCACAAACACACTAAAGACACTATCGGTCAGAGGATTCTGGGAAAAACTTCACTGCACCATTTGAACTAATACACAGTATTCAAATACATATAAA
>CM042249.1:52257966-52265466 GCA_023566225.1 Romanogobio albipinnatus
AAACAAGAAGAGCTCCTTCAGAAATACAGCGACCAGTTCAAAGCCTTGAAGAAGAAGAGCACGGCCAAGAAGTAAATGCACACGCTGTCATAGGCTCTGTTATTAGAGCGGAATAGCCCCGCCCCCTTTCTGCTCCGTGTTTCCACAGCATGAAGGAAAGATCTTCTCTGGCGCATTATGTCTATATAATTATAGTGTTTATTCATATTTAGAGTTAACTTTCATTTTTATATTTTCAGTTCAGGGTTATTATGGTTAACTGAAACAATTAAGGAAACATGTTTATTGAATAAAATATAATAAAAAAGCAACATTTTTCATTTAGTTTAACTTGATGGACTAAAAGAACAAAATCACACAACAAAATGACTAAAAAAATTATTAAAATTCAAATTCAAAATGAAAATTATTTCAAAATATTAATAAAATAATATAATAGTATCTCGATACTGAAATTGAAAATAAAAAACATTTTTAATTCAAGTTTTAGGAATTATTTATGTGCTTTTTTTCTTAAAATATTTGGAAAAAATTGAAGTTCATAATCTATTATTTATTTAGTATTTTATTTCAGCTTTATTTTCAGTTCAGGGTTATTACGGTTAACGGAAGCTAAACTGAAACAATCAAGAAACATGTTTATTGCGGGACATAAAATAAACATGAATTGAAATAAAATAAAATAAAATAAAATATAATAAAAAAGCAACATTTCTCATTTAACTTTAAAATAACAAAAAAAAGAACTGAAATAAAAATTAATAAAAACTATATCGACATATTAAAAAATAACAAAATCACACAATAAAATGACAAAAAAAATGATTAAAATTAAAATGGAAAACATAAAAATATGAAAAAAATAATATAACAGTATCTCAATGATACTGAAATGTAAAATAACAATTCGGTTTTCATTTTAATTCAAGTTTTATTGATTTTTTCTGTGCTTTTTTTTCAAATATTTCTTGACTTAGTTTAAACTTTAGTTTTAATTTGAAGTTCATAATCTAATATTTATATTGCATTTTATTTCAGTTCAGAGTTATTACGGTTAACTGAAACTAAAACAATTAAATTGATGGACTAAATAACAAAAATCACACAACAAAATGAATAAAAAAATTTAAAACATTAAAAATAAAAACTAATTCAAAATATTAATAAAAATAATATAATAGTACCTCGATACAGAAATTTTAAATAACAATTTTCATTTTAATTCAAGTTTTAGGAATTAATTATGTGCTTTTGTCATTTTAATTCTTTTTTTTTTTTTTCTTCAAATATAAAGTTCATAATCTAATATTTATAATGCAAATTTTGGTTTTCATTTTAATTCAGGTTTTTTTTCTAATATTTCGACTTGGCTTGAATTCAGTTTTTCTGTCAGTTTTAGAAATTTCTAGTACATCAACTTAAACTTAGTTTGAAGTTCGCAATCTAATATTTATATTGCATTTTATTTCAGCTTTATTTCAATGAGCTAGAGCTGTTTCTGATCATTTCAGTTTTAGTTAACAGTAAGAAGATCAATGCTGGTCATCCGCGGGTCTTTTGAGCAGGGAAACACTAGTGTGACGGTTCTTGATCTGTGGTTTATTGACCGTGTGTGTGTCCAGGGCCGGAGCAGAAGGATCAGACGCAGGCGATCAGCTGAATGAACTCAAGCAGAAGCTGAAGACGGAGCTGAGAGCGCTGCTGGTGGAGCATCACGATCAGCTCAAGAAGAAGAAAGAGCAGCACAACACCGAGGTACAGATATCATGAGCTGGCCACAGTTTCAGTCACATGACCTGAGTTATACTGTCAGAACTGAGCTTCATCAACAGAACATGAATTTGCCATACGAGGAAAGAAATCTGCAGTTTTGTTGCAGAAATCATGCTAAAAAATCATCCAGTGTACACACAGTGCTAGCAGCAAATATCTGGCTTATGACCAAACAAACATAACCCATAATACAAATCATTATCACAGTTTTTTCGTTCACAATATATGATATAAACATGTGATTCTTAGTTTCATTTAGCCTATAGAGCACAGCAGCAGAACTCCATTCATTTTCTCCATAGGGAAATTGATTTTTAATAATAACTTGAACATTTTTAATGACAGACCTACTGTGAGCTATGAGGTTGTTAATGAGTGGTATTTGCTTCTATTAAAGCCCATAGCCTGCATCATTTATTTAACAGAGGAATTCCTAGTGAAAAACTACATTACCCATGATGCTGTGCAGGAAATTCCACCAATCAGAGAGACGAAAAAAGCAACGGCTATGGACGGCTAATCAGTCCCTCCAGAAAAACGCGATTATGCGATCGCATGATTTAACGCATAATCAGCCAAAGTCCGCATATTTATGGGGGGACCGCATTTTTTCAAACACACCGCACTTTCGCCGCATAAATTGCCTATTTCCGCGTGCAAAATATGCGGGGCTAGCATGATTTTATAATCCCCGCATTTTCGTTGCAAAAAAGTCATATATATTAGCAGAAAGTTGAAAAATGTTCGTTTACTTCACACAAGAGCCGCCATTTCTGCCTGTTGCCATGGGAACGTTTTGAAGTGACGTAATTACCCGACGTGAACGTCATCGAAAAGCTGCAAACCCCGTGGAGAAACCATAGATATCGGTGAAACCATAGATATCAGTGAAACCATGGATATCAGTGAAACCATGGATATCAGTGAAACCATGATGAAGCGCAAACTCCCATTTGCCAACAAAAATAACAGCAAAAGACGCGCAAACCAGTTTCCCGGTGTGCTGACCGATTTCAAAACACAGCATCATGAAGCTTCGGAGCGTTATGAATCAGTGAGTCGATTCAGCGGTTTGGAGCGTTATGAATCAGTGAGTCGATTCAGCGGTTTGGAGCGTTATGAATCAGTGAGTCGATTCAGCGGTTTGGAGCGTTATGAATCAGCGAGTCGATTCAGGTGTTTGGAGCGTTATGAATCAGTGAGTCGATTCAGCGGTTTGGAGCGTTATGAATCAGTGAGTCGATTCAGCGGTTTGGAGCGTTATGAATCAGTGAGTCGATTCAGCGGTTTGGAGCGTTATGAATCAGCGAGTCGATTCAGGTGTTTGGAGCGTTATGAATCAGTGAGTCGATTCAGCGGTTTGGAGCGTTATGAATCAGTGAGTCGATTCAGCGGTTTGGAGCGTTATGAATCAGTGAGTCGATTCAGCGGTTTGGAGCGTTATGAATCAGCGAGTCGATTCAGGTGTTTGGAGCGTTATGAATCAGTGAGTCGATTCAGCGGTTTGGAGCGTTATGAATCAGTGAGTCGATTCAGCGGTTTGGAGCGTTATGAATCAGTGAGTCGATTCAGGTGTTTGGAGCGTTATGAATCAGTGAGTCGATTCAGCGGTTTGGAGCGTTATGAATCAGTGAGTCAATTCAGCGGTTTGGAGCGTTATGAATCAGTGAGTCGATTCAGCGGTTTGAAGCGTTATGAATCAGTGAGTCGATTCAGCGGTTTGGAGCGTTATGAATCAGTGAGTCGATTCAGCGGTTTGGAGCGTTATGAATCAGCGAGTCGATTCAGCGGTTTGGAGCGTTATGAATCAGTGAGTCGATTCAGCGGTTTGAAGCGTTATGAATCAGTGAGTCGATTCAGCGGTTTGGAGCGTTATGAATCAGTGAGTCGATTCAGCGGTTTGGAGCGTTATGAATCAGTGAGTCGATTCAGCGGTTTGGAGCGTTATGAATCAGTGAGTCGATTCAGCGGTTTGGAGCGTTATGAGTCAGTGAGTCGATTCAGCGGTTTGGAGCGTTATGAATCAGTGAGTCGATTCAGCGGTTTGGAGCGTTATGAATCAGCGAGTCGATTCAGTGGTTTGGTGCGTTATGAATCAGTGAGTCGATTCAGCGGTTTGGAGCGTTATGAATCAGTGAGTCGATTCAGCGGTTTGAAGCGTTATGAATCAGTGAGTCGATTCAGCGGTTTGAAGCGTTATGAATCAGTGAGTCGATTCAGCGGTTTGAAGCGTTATGAATCAGTGAGTCGATTCAGCGGTTTGAAGCGTTATGAATCAGTGAGTCGATTCAGCGGTTTGAAGCATTATGAATCAGTGAGTCGATTCAGCTGTTCGGATCGCCAAAGTCCCGTATTTCAGCAGTTTGACGCGCAATCCGAATCATGAATCGACTCGCTGATTCATAACGCTTCGAAGCTTCATGATGCATTGTTTTCAAATCGGTCCAAATTGAGCCATGTGTTTATTAAGGTCTTCAATAAAACAAGATGAGAACTTAAATATTCAATTAAAAATATTAGCTTTTTTTCTCTTTTTCATCAAACCGCAGTTTTTGCAAGTTTTATCGCATAAAATTGCATAAATATCCCGTATTTTTCATCACATTTTTTAAGAAAACGTGCCGCATAATCAAGGATTTTTGCCCGCAACAATCACAAAAAAAAGCCAAATTTTTCTGAAAGGACTGATAATGGTTAGAATGGCTAGACGACTGGGTCAGTCTCTATCAAAAGTGCTCCAAGGAAGGAGCAGTGGAGAACCGGCGACAGGGTCAAAATATATTACTTTGTGTTCTGAAGATGAACGTATTGTATTCTCGTAGCTTGTTGGTTTAGTTCATGGCTGATAACAAAGACCTTTTTTAAATACCTATGGGAAAAATGTATGTAAAAATACTTCCAGAACCAACGCCCCTGAAAAGGAGGCCGAGCATAGAAGGTGCGATATTCTTACATTCTTCTTCTACTCTTGAGTCTATGGCAGCCCATAGAATCACTTCCGGGAAAGTTATGAAATTTGGCACACCGATAGTGGACAGTCCCAACATTAACTACAGCAAATTTGGTTTCTCTAGATCAAACTCTCAAGCGCCACCACTTGTCCAAAGTTTTAGAAACAAAATTATTTTTTTCCTCAAAATCCTCGGCACAAGACGATTTGATCACCATTTTCTGTTATTAAAATGTTCCCGCCAAAAAAACTATTTTTTCTAACTCCTTCTTAGACGGTTACTCCAATTTTCATGAAAATCAGATCACCTTCAGACGATGCTGGTTATCAAAAGCGTTTTGATGTACCCAACTGTTCTCGAATAACGCGCAAACAAATTTGAAGAAGAGCATGAGGCTATATCTCCTCGCTTTATTGTATTCTGACCAAACTTGGAACATATCATCACAATCATGACCTGAGGCTACATGCTGCGTTTCGGCACAGCGCCACCTACTGGTCCGGAGATAGCAAAAAAGGGCTATTTTTGTTTATAACTTTTGAACAGTTTGTCATGGTGGCATGTCGAGTTCAATGATATCCAATTATCCCATAATGGCCATTTTTGGCGTCAGCCATTTTGAATTTTGTAGTAAAATGCTGTATTTCATGAACGCATTAGCGTATGGTAATGAAACTCGCCACCAAGTGTTAAACTCAAATATTATAACTAACTGGATTTTCTTGACTTATTTTCAATTCCTTATATTCCTGAATCCTTGCCGAGTCCAACGATACCAAACATGCTAGGTTTCGCCTCACGGTTTGTGCAACGTTGTGATTTAGCGTTTAAACTACTTTCGCCAATATCTTCGAAACCAGTTAATCCGATCGAGACAAAACCACCATAGGAAAATCGGAATCATAGCAGGTTGACTAACGCGCAAGCAAATTTGAAGAAGACCATGCCTATTTTTGCTTATAACTTCTGAACACTTTGCCCAAATATCTTAAAAGTGGTCTTGTTAGATTCATGGAGGCATGTCGAGTTCAATTATATCCAATTATCTCATATTGGCATTTTTGGCGTCAGCCATTTTGAATTTTGTAGTAAAATGCTGTATTTTATGAACACATTAGCTTATGGTAACGAAACTCGGTATGGGCCATCAGTGCAATGCCCTGAAGTAGCCTGAGAAGTTTTGAGCCATCGCCGCCACCTAGTGGTAAACTCAAATATTATAACTTTGGATTTAGCTGACTTATTTTCAAATCCTTAAATTCCTGAATCCTTGCCGAGTCCAACGATACTAAACATGCTAGGTTTCGCCTCACGGTTTGTGCAACATTGTGACAGTGTTTAAACTACTTTCGCCAATATCTTCGAAACCAGTTAGTCCGATCGAGACGAAACCACCATAGGAAAATTGAAATCATAGCGTGTTGATTAAAGTCTGGAGGCCAAATGTCAAAATTTTGATAGTAAGTCTAAATATAGCGGGCAGTCGTGGCCTAATGGTTAGAGTGTCGGACTTGTAATGGGTTTCGAGTCTCAGGTCCGGCAGGAATTGTCAGTGGGGGAGTGAATAACCAGCGCCTCCTCCACCCTCAATACCACGACTGAGGTGAGACCCTTGAGCAAGCCACCGAACCCCCAACTGCTCCCCGGACGCCACAGCAATATGGCTGCCCACTGCTCTGGGTGTGTGTTCACGGCATGGGCGTCGGAACCATTGTATGTGGGACAAGACCCACCCACTTTTTACGATCGATGATATTGGACCCACTCACTTTTATCGTCTCTAACATTCAGCACATGTGTGTTTACCTACCCCTAATCGATAAACACTTATTATTAAACACACGTTAGACGCTTTATTTCCACTTTTCTAACATTTTCTTCATTTTTATTGAAAATAAATGCCTTTCCGATCTGATATGTGATGGGAAAAGGGAGAAGATTGAGCTCGGGCGAAAGGCGGACTCGAACCGCGGGTCAATTTGTGTCAAAACTAGACACCGTGCATCTTACCCCTACACTACTGCCGCTTTCAATGATACGGCGATTTCCGTAATTTTGTCTTTCCGAACTATACGTTTAGCAAGGACCCACCCACATTTTTTTTGCTTCCGATGCCCATGGTTCACGGTGTGTGTGTGTGTGTGTTCACTACTGTGTGTGTGCACTTGGGTGGGTTAAATGCAGAGCACAAATTCCAAGTATGGGTCACCATACTAGGCCCCACGTCACTTCACTCACTTTTAAGTGGCTAAAAAAGGCAAGCAAAGTCAGGTGTGTTTTTTTTTTATATGCTCACACATACAAATGTCTATAACTACTAAACGAAATTAGATATGTTCACCAAATTTGACACGCTTATTTATGGGGGAGGACACACAAAAAGTGGTGGGACTGCGGCACTTGTTGGCACTATAATTAAACAAAACATGACATTGGTAGCCTGACAAGACAGACACACATCGAGATGGGTCTGGGAACTCACCATTGGCAGGGCTCAATCCGAGGGGCGGGATAAACGGTTGTCTTTCAGTTTCCCTCTGCACGCAATAGGATAGCGCTACAACCAACCAGAGCCACGAAGAAGGTGAAGCGGAGCTAGTTGATGGATTAAACTTTTGCCGTATCCGGTCGGAAAAACTCTGAACACATCTTCCTTTCTTAAGAATGACTTCAGTGGCGTTCTTTGTTCTTTTCTCAAAGAAAAGCTTCGTCTTCCAGAGTCGCGGCCAAAGCCGATTGGAAAGACCGCTGTTCGCCAGCTTCTTTGTTTATGAGT
>CM042249.1:52270466-52290466 GCA_023566225.1 Romanogobio albipinnatus
ACACTCTCACACACACACGCTCTCACACACACACACACACACACACACACACACACACACACACACACACACACACTGCCCCTACCCCTAAACCTACCCATCACACACACACACACACTGCCCCTGCCCCTACCCCTAAACCTACCCATCACACACACACACACACACACACACACACACACACACTGCCCCTACCCATCACACACACACACACACACACACACTGCCCCTACCCCTAAACCTACCCATCACACACACACACGCACACACACACACACTGCCCCTACCCCTAAACCTACCCATCACACACACACACACACACACACACACACACACACACACACACACACACACACACACACACACACACACACACACACACACACACTACCCCTACCCATCACACACACACACACACTGCCCCTACCCCTAAACCTACCCATCACACAGACACACACACACACACACACACACACTGCCCCTACCCCTAAACCTACCCATCACACACACACACACACACACACACACACACACACACACACACACACACACTGCCCCTACCCATCACACACACACACACACACACACACACACACACACATACACACACACACACACTGCCCCTACCCCTAAACCTACCCATCACACAGACACACACACACACACACACACACTGCCCCTACCCCTAAATATACCCATCACACACACACACACACACACTGCCCCTACCCATCACACACACACACACACACTGCCCCTACCCATCTCACACACACACACACACACACACACACTGCCCCTGCCCCTAAACCTACCCATCACACACACACACACACTGCCCCTAAACCTACCCATCACACACACACACACACACTGCCCCTACCCATCTCACACACACACACACACACACACACACTGCCCCTGCCCCTAAACCTACCCATCACACACACACACACACTGCCCCTAAACCTACCCATCACACACACACACATACACACACACACACTGCCCCTACCCATCTCACACACACACACACACACACACTCACACACTGCCCCTGCCCCTAAACCTACCCATCACACACACACACACACACACACACACACACACACACACACACACACACACACACACACACACACACTGCCCCTAAACCTACCCATCACAGGAAACTGCACAGTTTACTTTCTGTGAAAAAAAACCTCATTCTGTGATTTATAAGTATTTTGAGAAGTGAGGACATGGGGAACGTCCTCATAGTTCACCCTCTTTCTGTAATACCCATGTCATTATACACATTTGTGTCCTGATATTTCACAAAAACATGCCCACACACACACTCACTCACTCACTCACACACACTCATTTGTATAACACATAACATGATTATGATTGTGTTGCTGAACAGATCCTCATGTCTCCTCGTTCTCCTTTCAGAATGAAGAAAGGCAAGAGCACAGAGCAGCTCGACAATGACAGCGCTCAGGTAAACGAGTGCAGATCCCACGAGCAATTGAGCCGAGAGCCTGTAACCATGACAACGGTGGGACACAAAGCTGAGTTTTAACAAACGCAGACTCTCAGATCAGATCCACACACACACTGACTAACATGTGTCTCATGATGTTTACAGCGGCCAGCGACAGAAACATGTGCGTTATGACTCACTGCTGCTCATGCGGCGCATACAGATTCTGTTTATTATCTTCCCCGCTCCATTAATGCCTCAGAACTCAACGCCACTGAAGTTTAAGACTCAAAGTTCACAGAAAATGTGTTTTCAGTCCTGCTTATACCGCTCAGAATACACTCGACACAGACTGTTGAATTAATAATTAATTATTGATATTTATGATTTGTATGAGTATTGTGTCATTAGTTTAGCAACATACTAATGTCAGCCTTTGTGCGATGATGAAAAGCCAATAATTAATTAAATAATACAAATTAAGACTCGTATTAATAATTAATTAAATCAGGAAAAATGTCAAATGAAAATAAATAAATAAAAAATATTAAACAATCAAAATAAAACACTAATAATTAATTAAACCATAAAAATGTAAAACTAACATTTAAAATAATATACAAACAAAATAAGACACTTAATAGTTCATTAAATTATTAACATTTCAAATTAAGATAAATAAATGAATTAAAATATTAAACAATCAAAATAAAACACTTAGTAATAAATAATTAAATCATAAAAATGTAAAGCAAAGATAAGTACATTTTTTAAAAAATTTTTTTTAAATAAGTCACTTATTAAAAATTAATTTTAAAAATCTGAGAAATGTCAAATGAAAATAAATAAATGAATTCAAATATTAAATGCGAATAATTAATTCAATCATAAAAATAAATATTTAAATAAACAATCAAAATAAGACACGTACTAATAATTAATGAAATCATAAAAATGTAAAACTAACATTTAAAATAAATAAAATATAATATACAAACAAAATAAGACGCTTATTATTAGTTAATTAAATCATAAAAGTGTCAAATGAAAATAAATTAATCAATTAAAATATTAAACAATCAAAATAAAACGTTAATAATTAATAAAATCAGAACAATTTATTTTAAATAAATATTTTATATAGAAACAATCAAAATAAAACACCTAGTAATAAATAATTAAATCATTAAAATTCAAATAAGTAACTAATTAAACAATTATAAACAATCAAAACAAAACACGCACTAATAATTAATTAAATCATAAAAATGTAAAACTAACATTTAAACGAATTTTTAAATAATATACAAACAAAATAAGACACTTAATTATAATTAATTAAATCAGGAAAAATGTCAAATGAAAATAAATAAATAAATAAATAAATAAAAAAAAAAAATATATATATATATATATATTAAACAATCAAAATAAAAAACTAATAATTAATTAAATCATAAAAATGTTAAACTAACATAAATCATTTATAAAATAATATACATACAAAATCAGACACTTAATAATAATTAATTAAATCAGAAACATTTAAATAAATAATAATTATATTTTTAATGCAAAATACAATCAAAATAAAACACTTAGAAATAATTAATTCCATCATAAGAATGTACAATTAAAATAAATATATAATTTATTTAATCAAAAACATTTGTTTTCCTGCCAGTCATGTGACTGTTAACCAACATCAAAGAATTGTGAACATGCAAATGTGTTGGTGAATTATTTAAATATTAGCTTCAAATCTTGGGAAGGCTTCAAGTAAATGTTTTAGGGAAATGGGTTGAGCTGACACAAAGGTTTGGGAATCCCTGATCCATAAGAGCCTGTTGAGTTGAGTCTTGTGTATGCTTTATTAGCTTCAGATAAATCCGGACACGCTCTCCAGGTCGGGAACAGATTCAGTCTAACACTGCAGCACAAACACGCTCAAGTTAAAGGTCACCCGATAAATGAGCTTCTGAACTGAGTGTTGGAGTCTGTAAGGAGAGTGTTGAGTCTATCAGCTCAACGTGATGGACGGACAATAGCTGCACATGGACTCTCTTCTTCTGTCTCACACACACACACACACATGTTCATGCACATGTGCAATGCACCCCACTTGTTTAACATCATAAATGCGATCCTGTTACGTTCATATTTGAGAACATGTAAGCGCACATGACATCAAGGTGCTTTGTAGTATGTTTTCAGGTGGCTGTGTGTTCAAACGTGTGTGTGTGTGTGCGTGTGTGTGTGCGCTGATAACGCATGTAACTCTCTTTCAGTCGGCAGAGAACAGCAGCGGAGACGGTTCACCTCAGGAACAGATTCTGAAGAAGAAACAGGCCGCCACGCTGGCGAAAATCAGAGATCTGATCAGTCAGGTAAACACTGACCAAATGTTCCTCACATAATAATAATAATAAATACAGCTGCAAGCAGCCATTAACGGGGCCAAGCGCAACAGAAGCAAACAAGAAAGATAGCAGCAGACCAACTGAAAAAATTAGTATAGACATTTGAAGCAAAAACGTTAAAACCCTACATTAAAACATTGAGTTGTATAGAGCCAATGTCATGTTTTGTTCTATTATAGCGCCACCTAGAGGCACAATCCTACAATTTTTTTATATGTCATCAGAGTGAGCCCATACATGTGTGTGTCAATTTTGGTGAACATATCTCATTTCGTTTTGGAGTTATAGACATTTATATGAAAAAAAAACATGAAAAATGACTGACACCTGACTTTGATTGGATTTTACTTCCCCTTACTATCAATATTTTGACATTTGGGCTTCAGCTTATAGCTACCAACCTATGTTTCCGAACTTCTGACGCTGGTTTCGTCTCGATCGGGCTAGCGGTTTCGAAGATATCAGCTAACGTTTTTTAAAGCGCTAAATTACCGCGCTGCACAAACCATTCGCCGAAACCTGGCAAGTCTGGCATCGTTGGACTCGTCAAGGATTTAGGAGATGAAAAAAGTTACTCCCATGAAAATAAGTAAATCTCACCCAAAGTTATAAGCGTTTGAAAAAAAATTATCCACTTGGTGGCGCTGTTTCGAAACTTCTCAGGCTACTTCAGGGCATCGTGCTGATGACCCATACCGAGTTTCTTAACAATCCGTTCATGCGTTCATAAAATACAGCATTTTAGCACATAATTCAAAATGGCCGACAGTCATAATGGCCGATATGGTAAAATTGGATATCAGATGACTCGGCATGCTGTCCTGAATCTAACAAGCCCACTTTTATAAAGTTATTAGCAAAAATAGCCATTTTTTGTATCTCCAGACCAGTAGGTGGCGCTGCGCCGAAACGCTGCATGTTACCTCAGGTCATGCCTTTGATGACATGTACCAAGTTTGGTTCGAATACGATAAAGCGTTGCAGAGATATAGCCTTACGTGTATTTTCGCAACCGCTACGTAAAATTTGTTTGCGCGTTTATCAAAAACCATTTAACGAATCAACTTGAATTGTTTTTTTGTCAGCATGGTCTGAAGATGATCAGGTTCAATTTTCGTGCAAATCGGATGAAGCGTCTAGAACGAGTTCGCAAAAGTAGGTTTTTCGGAACATTTTCATGATGGAAAATGTGCAATTTTTTGTTTCTAGCCCTTATGGTTCAAAAGTTATTAGCATAAACATGAGTGCAACTTTGGACAAGTGGTGGCGTTAGAGGGATTGAGTTATAGACTCCAAATTTGCTATGTTGACACTTCAGACTGTCCTTTACGAGTGTGCCAAATTTCATAACTTTCCCGCAAACGGTTCTATGGGCTGCCATAGACTCTGAAGAAGAAGAAGAAGAAGAATAGGAACGCTAACGGTTTCAATAGGTGCCTTCGCACCTTCGGTGCTTGGCCCCTAATAATAATACGCACTAGCATAGATGCATTACATTGATCAAATGTGCCAGTTAAGACATTTATAATGTTATAAAAGATAATATTTCAAATAAAAGCTGTTCTTATAGAACTTACTATTCATCAGAGAATCCTGAAATGCATCTCAGTTTCCACAGAAATACTGTGTTCAACATTAAAGGTCCCGTTCTTCGTGTTTTTTTGAAGCTTTGATTTTGTTTACAGTGTGCAATATAACGTGTTCATGTTTCGCGTGTAAAAAAACACAGCATTTTTCACACAATTTGCTCATCTGTACACCGCTGTTCTCACTCTCCTAAAAACGGCTGATGAGTTCCTTTATTCTATGAAGTCCCTCCTTCAGAAATACATAACGAGTTCTGATTGTGCCAGCGGTTCCTGTGTTGTGATTCGACAGCAGCTTAGCGCACGTTGCACGGAAAGGTCACGCCTCTTAACGGGAGATATATGCGCTCAATGATCTCTACAGCGTCCCTGGGAAAGCCAAACAAAGGTGATTTGACTCCGGGATGAAAATAACAGCGTCTCGACGACATGGCGACAAACACAGTCAAACGCAACACTTCCTCTTCTCCACGCGACACTTCCTCTTCTCCACGTGGGACAGCAACAAGACCACGCCCCCTTTTTTCGCGTATTCTTGTGGGCGGAGGTTAGTCTGTTCTACTGACGTCATTTATGAAGGAAGTACCAGGATGTAGTCCAAGCCGGCCGTTCGCTGTAGGCTTTGAAAGGGAACTTCTGTTAAATAAAATATCTCGCTTGGCATTGAACTTTGAGCTTTATAATTTTACAGGTATTATTTATGCTCTAACAGCAACATTACACACTAACTAAAGTTTGAACAATGGGATCACGAAGAACGGGACCTTTAATAATAATCATAAATGTCTCTTGAGCTCAAATCCTCATATTAGAATGATTAGTGAAGGATCATGTGACACTGAAGACTGGAGTAATGATGATAAATTCAGCTTTGATCACAGGAATAAATTACACTTTACTATATATATTCACACAGAGAACAGCTGATTTACATTATAATAATAATTCACTGTATTTACTGTGTTTTTGATAAATAAATGCAGCTTTGATGAACAGAAGAGACTTCTTTCAGAAACATTAAGGCCCAATCCCAATTCTATTTTATACCCCTTCGCCTTCCCCTACCCCTACCCGTTCCCCTTGCCCCTTGAAACCAAGGCGTAGGGGTGAAAATATTCCCCTAAGAAATGGGACACCACTACTATACCATTACACGTCATCATACCCCGTTTATTTTATTAGTGTCCTGTGACATTTAACCAGTATAAACAGCAAAATGAAGTGCGTAGGCTATTTCTAACAGAAATCAGGCACGTTTAACAAATTACTCACTCCCAAAAGATTTTTGCACTGTATTTGGACTTAATAAAACGGCGCTCATTTTCAGTTCAAAAACGTATGAGCCAGAGTTTCCTAAGATGATACAGAATGATACAAGCCTGGTGAAGCCGCTTTTCCATCGGGTCAAACTGTTCTCTTTGTTTATTAACCGCTCCATTCCGTGCTGATACGAGCCGGCCGGTACGGATATGTTTGCGTTATCTACTGTGGTGCTGCGATAATTTTCATACGTTATACGTCAAGTCAGTCATTGCCTTGGTAACGCAAGAGTTTACAGACGATATGTGATGTAAATATCGACTGCGTTATGAAGGATGACCAGATATATATTTTTTTAACTATTATTAATATGTGTTCAAATCAATCAAATAGTGTGTTTAGCAAGCTACAGAGAAACTGGCAGCCAGGCGACACGCAAGTGATCGATCCCGAGTGGCCACATATACACATTCAAGCAGCACGGAGTCGTTGGAGGGAAACTCCTCATACCCCTTTGTGTGAAGTGTGGTCCTGAAAAATCTTCGTTTGAAGGGCTATCTGGCCCTTCCCCTTACCCCTACCACTCCAACCAAAAGAGAATCGAGAAACCCCTACCCCTTCACGTGAACGCGCAAAACGAAGGGGTAGGGGAAAGAGAAGGGCTAAGGGGTAGAAATGGGATTGGGCCTAAATAATCTTACCAACCCGTTTGAACGGTATCATAACCATCAAAAAAACTTCTGGAACAGCTTTTCTTCTGATCAAATCCTGATGGGTAAAATGACATTATTTCCCTTGGGACAGTGTAATGCATTGGGAATGCCGATTTGGCCTAGGGCCCTATTTTACCGGTCTGAAGCTCATGGCGCAGGTGCTCTTACTGTGCGTTCTCACCAGAATAAATTGCGCTATTTGCATGTAGTTGTACGCTTGAACATTTTGAGTTTACTCGCTTCATTCGCGCGTGACATTCACTTCACAACAGACACAAATTTGCGTCATGGGAGGGTCTTCTGCTTCGGCTCCAGTCTCGTTGCGAAATGGCTGACATTGATTTTGTTGAGAGGGTAGCTGCGCTTTATTTGCTATGGATATATATATATATATATATAGCTCAAATTGAGCAAAGAGCGCTTTTTACATCTCCCCAGACTGTCCGACCTCCTCACTCACTTTCTTCCAAGCAAAATCCTTTTTATTCCTGTTTCTATAAAGTATGAAGATGTATCGTACAGCTCCGGGTATCCACATACATCAACGATGATTTTGTCCTCCATTGTTGTTCGGATTTCTGCCTCCGCTTGTGATCACGTCATTACTAGAGCAAATTCCTGTTAACGTGGCGCGAATATCCGCCAAAGTTCCGATTTTTCAACACGTGCGAATCACGCGTTACGCGCGTAAAACGCTCAAATGCGCCGCATCATTCGCGTGAATTGCGCTGCAGAATGTCTATTCGCTTCTTTGCATTGACTTAACATAAATCACTCGCGCTTAACGCTTCATTCGCGTCTGGTGTGAACTTAGGGCGTGTCCAAATCCACTTTTGCTAGTTTAACAACGGAAAAGTGAGCAAGTTTTGGGCATAACATGCAATAAACCAATCAGAGTCTCATCTTCCTTTCCCTTTAAAAGCCAGTTGTGCTCGTGCAATGGCGGATTCACTATTTGCATGAGGAAAGACTGAACGCTTCTCCAGAGAGGAATCCTTTTATTTGTAATATTTGGCGTGTGTTTGTGCTGCTGCGCATCCCTGTGTGTGTAATAATCAGAGTGTACGCGCGTTGTGCTCCGCCTATAGGCTCATATCACTAACACACCCTTTAAATAACACACAAATACTGCGCTATTGACTTTAGAGCAGGTTTGTGTTGGTCAGTGGTCAGTCGTTTTCATTTTCTCAAAATGGCAACACTCCAACAATGCTCCTGATCACACCTGGTGTTCAGACCAGACGCCCATGGGCAAACAGATGCGCCAGTGCATTTGATATTTAAACAATGTGGAGCTGGACGTGAACATGAGAACTGCGTCGGGATGAAACTAGCAAAAAACACATTGCGCCGAGTGTGTGATAGGGCCCAATCACTCTAAAAAATGCTGGGTTGTTTCATCCCAAATTTGGGGACTGAGATGGGTCTTGTGCATGTTGCCCAGTTGGGTCCCATCTGTTGACTAGTACCATCCTATATAAAATCCATCTGGGCAATTAACATGGGGCCATTATGGAACCCGTGGACAATCCTATATGGGGCCCCTTTTTCAGCCCATTTCCTACCCACATGGGGCCAAGATGAGCCTTGTGCATGTTGCCCAGATGGATCCCACCTGTTGTCTAGTGCCATCCTAAATTAAATCCATTTTGTCATGGGGCCATTATGGAACCCACGGACAATCCCATATAGATCCCATTTTTCAGCCCATTTCATACCCACATGGGCCCCACATATAAATGATGTCTGGGTTAAAGCTGGGGCCAAGATCGGTCTTGCGTATGCTGCCCAGTAGGGTCCCACCTGTTGACTAGTGCCATCCTATATGAAATCCATGTGGGCAATTGGGATTTGGCCAATATGGAACCCACGGACAATCCCATATAGAGCCCATTTTTTCATCCCATTTCATACCCACATGGGCCCCACATATAAATGTTGTCTGGAAGCTGGGACCAAGATGGGTCTTGTGCATGTTGCCCACTTGGGTCCCACCTATTGACTAGTGCCATCCTATATGAAATCCATGTGGGCAATTAACTTGGGGCCATTATGAACAATCCCATATAGAGCCCATTTTTTCATCCCATTTCATACCCACATGGGCCCCACATATAAATGTTGTCTGGAAGCTGGGACCAAGATGGGTCTTGTGCATGTTGCCCACTTGGGTCCCACCTATTGACTAGTGCCATCCTATATGAAATCCATGTGGGCAATTAACTTGGGGCCATTATGAACAATCCCATATGGGGCCCATTTTTCAGCCCATTTCATACACTCTAAAAAAAAAAAGGTTTTATATGGCACCAAAAATGGTTCTTGGCTCGTAATCATAGGGGAACCTTTTTTAGTGCTATATAGCACACCTATTTTGGTGCTTCAGTGGTTCTTCAGCGGTTCTTCGGCGGTTCTTCAGAGGTTCTTCACCGGTTCTTTGACTAAGGTGCTATATAGCACCTCTGAAGAACCGCTGAAGAACCACTGAAGCACCAAAATTGGTGCTATATAGCACTAAAAAAGGTTCCCCTATGATTACGAGCCAAGAACCATTTTTGGTGCCATATAGAACCTTTTTTTTTAGAGTGTACCCATATGGGCCCCACATATAAATGTTGGGTGGGTATGGACAAACACATTTTTAAACTATATTTTTAACCCAATGGTTGGGTTTGTCCATATTTGACCCAAAATTGGATTAAAACAACCCAGCATTTTTTTGAGTGAAAATAAATAATGTGATGACTGCAATAACTGGAAGAGAAGCCCGTGACTAATTCAGAAAGTGAATCATCTGAGAGCACGATTATGACTTTATCAGCGAATCTTCCTGTGGATGGCCCAGATGTGCTGTCACCTGCAATAACACCTGGACTGTGAGTTTTTATGGAGATGTATTTTTGTTTCACATGCTTTGGACGGCAACCAGACTCTTGCTGACGTGAGCGTCTCTGTGTGACGGGAACAGACGGAGAATGTTTAAATAAAGCGCTCAAATCTCTCAGGACTTGCTCGCCAGTTCAGATAAACCATCTGCGGTTTAAGCTTACAGTCATCAGCTTTCTCTGACACTCTCTGTTCATCTGTCTTTAGTGTGTAATGTTGCTGTTTGAGCTCTTCTCTATATCAGTGTCAGTGTTTCTGAACTCCTGAAACGCCTCCATTGTAGTCTTCTTCCGGGAACCAACATGTCTCAATATTCCTCATTTAAATAATTCATACGCAGAATAAAGGGGCGAAGCCTGCTTGAGTTAGTTAGTAGTGTGTTGAAACCATAGACTGTAAAAATTATAGACGTAGTGTCCGTGACGTCACCCATAGGATCCTGAAGAGCAGTTTTGAAGCGTAAAGTCGGCCATCTTGTCAACGCGTCAGCGCGTGTCACTCCCGGATAACAGAAAATGGGCAAAGAGGCGGGACGTGGGCGGAGCTGAGGTGACGTGATGACTAACAGACAGCAGACAAACGACAATCCACCTGTCACTCAAAGTGGCCACACCCTTAATTATGCAGAACTTTATATAATTTAAACGAATGAGCTATAAAAACATTCACCCCCTCACAGTCGTCATGAAGAGCAACATTAGCTGTATAGCCCAAAAGCACAATGTGTCCCAGACTGTAAACATGTGTTCTTCTGCTGTAAAGTTGGGCATTTTAACATGAGCTCAATGAGATTCTGTGCCCGGTTGCATAAAGCACCTTAAGTTTTTCCCTTAAGACTTAAGGCATGATTTCCCCTTACCTAAGTGAATGATTTAAGGGTGTTGCATATAATCCCTGGCTTAAACAGTTCTCTTAGGTAAGGGAAACCATTAAGTGTTTCACGACAGCGACCCAGGTTTTACCGTTATAAAATTGTATGGTTGCCATAGACACGCTACTGTACACATTAACCCTAGGAGCTTTAAAACAATGGATACAATAGATAAAGAAAACCAAAAATATAGAGGTGGAGAAGTGTAAACTTCTTGATGAGTATGGGGAAAAAAAGCTATTTTAAAAAGCAAACTTAATTCAGTTGTAACTGCTGCCAAAAAGAATAAACAGTGGGAGAAAATAGCGGAGAGAATTAACGCACGGAAATCTATGTGTAAAGAGGATGGTTTCGGGAGTAATAAAAACACATGAAAACATCTCTGTGGTGGCAAAAGAAGAAATAAGCCTTCATATGTTCACTTACTGATCTCTGCAGGGCCGTTTTTAGGCATAGGCAAACTAGGCGGTGGCCTAGGGCGCCATCAGTAGGGGGGCGCCACTAAGCGCATATCTAGCACTGATGTTTGTGTGTAAAGGGTGTCACGGCCACCCTAAAAATTTTTATTGCCACCCCCACTAGTTCCCCCACACTATTGGATCAGAGAACTGTCAATCTGACGATTCCTATATGCCATCAGATCAGAGTAGCTACTGTCAAAAAAGTTTGTGTTTGGAGCGCTCAACAACACCATTAGATCAATGAGCTCGGTCAATGCTTTGGCAAGGTAACGCTTTTTTTAACCATAAAATAAAGCTCAATTCAAACTATAGGCCAATTAAAATAACAGGTACAAATCTGTATTTTAGGGCAGTATTTGTGGCAGTCTAGAAATCCCGCTGTGAATGGGCAGATATGGGCATTGCTCGGTGTGTATGTTAGAGGCAAAATATAACTGCACACTTCATTTCATGATTATCAGTTATATTTTGACTCTATAAAGCTTTCTTCTCTTAATTGCTCCTCCAAAAGGTTTTTGCGCCAATGCACTGTTAAAAGAATCAGTGTGTTTTGTAATTGTCCCATATAAAACGGCCAATTTAAAAATTGTATAATAAAATGTGCAAATTCACAACATGAATACATCCTTTATTAAATCACGTTGACGAATGTAACGCATCTTTATGGATGGTGTTGATGCTGAATCGATTCATTCAGTTCTAATAGTGCTTAACGCAAGCAGTGTCGTACACACAGAGGGCAAAGTGTTGCGCTATTTAAAGGGGAAGTTCACGCATCAATGAGTAACAAAAACCACACTGAATCAGTATTTATTCTTATTACTTTCATGTGAAATGTACTAATAACACATAATAATTATGTAGTTATGTCTGAGAACAATTTCTTAGCAACTAGGGACTGCACAAATATAGGCTATATATTATAGGCCTAGGGCTATACAGGCATCTGGCTATTCATTTGAATCCTTATTAACAAATATAATTTGGTATGTATGTATGTGTTAATTAATACCAGTAATACCAATGTTGCTTTTTCAAATTTGACTGGGGGCACCAATAAGGATTTCGCCTAGGGCGTCCGAATGGCTAGAAACGGCCCTGGATCTCTGTGTGTGCGGGGCGCCTGAATTCTGACATGTGTGCCGTCAATTACACCACTTATTCGAGGAAACCCCGCTTTCGGAAAAAAAGAGGTTTGAATAACATCCAATTCAACACGAGATGGAAATGTCAGTATTGCTTAAATGACGGCAAAGAGCCCATGAATAACTCTACTGACTGATGACTTATGAACGTGGAAAACATCTCCCACTACAGACTGGAAACTCCAAGTTGCAAAGAACCGAAGTGCTTTAAGCACCTGTAACACAGAGGGTAACGTTAGTGAGTGGTTGCGCTGGGTAACATGATCAAGGTCGTCTTCCATTATTGACTTCCCCTCATGTCGTTGGACACCCGTCAGACCTCCGTTCATCTTCAGAACACAAATGAAGATATTTTAGTGTAAATCTGATGGCTCAGAAAGGCCTCCATTGGCACAATGCACTGTGCACTCTCAAGACCCATAAAAGGTACTAAAGACGTCGTTAACAAGTCCATCTCACTACAGTGCAGGTTCTACAATAACTTTATGAAGCGACGAGAATAGTTTTTGTGCGCAAAAAATCCCTAAATGACGACTTATATAGTGATGACCGATTTCAAAACACGGCATCATGAAGCTTTGAAGCGTTATGAATCAGCGAGTCGATTCATGATTCGGATCACGTGTCAAACAACCAAACTGCTGAAATCACGTGACTTTGGCGATTCAAACCGCTGAATCGGCTCTCTGATTCATAACGCTTCAAAGCTTCATGATGCCGTGTTTTGAAATCGGTCATCACTATATAAGTCATTATTTAGGGGTTTTTTTGTGCACAAAAACTATTGTTGTCATTTCATAAAGTTATTGTAGAACCACTGTAATGAGATGGACTTTGTAATGACGTCTTTAGTACCTTTTATGGGTTTTGAGAGTGTACATTGTGCCAATGGAGGCCTTTCTGAGCCATCGGATTTACACTCAAATATCTTAACGGTCTTACGGGTGTCCAACGACATGAGGGTGAGGAATTAATGACAGAATTCACATTTTTGGTTGAACTAACCCTTTAAGGTAAAGTTTTCCTAACCTTAAACTGTACTTAGGAAAATGAGAGTTAAGGGGCTTTATGCAACACTTAACGGTTTTTAAGGGATTACTTAAGTGAAAAATGGACACTTGAGGGTAATTCTAAGGGTTTATGACGTTTCAGTTTAATACTTAAGGGTTATTTTCTGCAACACCCTTAAGTTTAAGGGAAACCTAAGGGTAATCTTAAGGGAAAATTTCACTTAAAAGGGGGGGTTCTGTGGTTTTTTTCTAGGCTTGGTTGTGTTTATGGGGCGCAGTATAACATGTCTTAAAGGTCCCGTTCTTCGTGATCCCATTGTTCAAACTTTAGTTAGTGTGTAATGTTGCTGTTAGAGCATAAATAATACCTGTAAAATTATAAAGCTCAAAGTTCAATGCCAAGCAAGATATTTTATTTAACAGAAGTTCCCTTTCAAAGCCTACAGCGAACGGCCGGCTTGGACTACATCCTGGTACTTCCTTCATTAATGACGTCAGTAGAACAGTAGAACAGACTAACCTCCGCCCACAAGAATACGCGAAAAAAGGGGGCGTGGTCTTGTTGCTGTCCCACGTGGAGAAGAGGACGTGTCGCGTGGAGAAGAGGAAGTGCTGCGTTTGAGTGTGTTTGTCACCATGTCGTCGAGACGCTGTTATTTTCATCCTGGAGTCAAATCACCTTTGTTTGGCTTTCCCAGGGACGCTGTAGAGATCATTGAGCGCATACATCTCCTGTTAAGAGGCGTGACCTTTCCACGTGCGCTAAGCTGCTGTCGAATCACAACACAGGAACCGTGCCACGTTTGCTAAGCTGCAGTCAAATCACAACACGGGAACCGCTGGCACAATCAGAACTCGTTACGTATTTCTGAAGGAGGGACTTCATAGAACAAGGAACTCATCAGCCGTTTTTAGGACAGTGGAAACAGCGGTGTACAGATGAGTAAAGTGTGTTAAAAATACTGTGTTTTTTTACACGCGAAACATGAACACATGTTATATTGCACACTGTAAACACAATCAAAGCTTCAAAAGAACACGAAGAACGGGACCTTTAATCCTTTATTTATTTTTATTTTTTTACGCCATATTTTTCTTATATTTTACCTTTATTCCAAACCGCTGTCTCCACTGTCCTTTGAACGGCTCGTTTGCTTCCTGCTTCCGTGAAGCCCATCCCTCCGAAAAACGCAATGGTCTTAGATTGGTTAGATGGCCAAATGTAGTTTGTAGTTCTGCAACAGCTCTCTCTCTTTCGTAATGACTGCGACGGGGCCTCGCCCACTTTGTTGCGTGTTCGCGGAGGCAGTGTTTATGTTAATAGCAAGGGTTTATGATGTCACCAACCCGGGAAGAAGCTTGTTGTAGTCCAAACCGGCCGTTTTTGTAGGCAATAAACTGCCATAACTTTAAAAGACAATATCTCCGTTCGCATTGAACTTTCAGCGCTGTAACTTTGCAGATACTGTTTATGCTCAAGCAGCAACATTACACATTAACTAAAGTTAAAAAAGTGAAATTGCATGCAACCACCCCTTTAAGGTGTTTTATGCAACCGGGCACAGCTCCTTCTGGAGCCTGTCTCTAGTGGCCAGTCGATGAACTGCAGGTTAAGTCACTTCCGTATTGGCTTCAAGAGAAACTGCGGGAGGTGCTGCTTGGTTGAAACTGGCGGTTATGGTAAGGGGCGGGGCGTTTCACAAACAAACTCTAAGCGCTGGACCAATCACAACACACTGCTCCAGCCAACCAATCAGAACACAGTGTGCTTTTCAGAAGGAGGAGCTTCATAGCGACAGGAAGTAAATGAGCGTTACTGACAGACTGGGAAGAGAGGAGCCGCAACAACGGAGAATATGTTGAAATATAAGGAAAACCTGTGACTTTGACTAGTTACATGCTGTTCACTGGTGTCTCTTCTTCCCTTCTGTGTTCAGCTCAACAAAGACGCTGTGGCGGAACACGCTAAGAAGATGTGGTCGCTGCCCGGCGACCTGTCCGAGGCCGTGAACTCCTGCATTAAACCTCATTTCCCGGAGCACGTGGAAAAGGCCAGCGAGAAGAGCCCTGAACAGACGGGACAGTTTCAGGTTTTCACTGGATAAACCAACTCTACTGTAATATTTACCATGTTACTTTTGTTTATATTTCATTAGGTAAGACAACACGGAGGTCATGACCGCTGTAATAGACTTTAGCACTCAAACGTACAGAAAAAGTGAATGTTAGCGTATAAAGATCACATAAGGGATGTAATTCACTCCAGAATAAAAAGGAAAAATTAAGAAATTACTCATTGCATAAAGAAAATTTTACTTTTAGGACCATCAGGATTTTTTTAGCGTTGTGAAATATTTCAGATTTTGGATGAATCACATCTAACATGTGTTTATATAATATATGTGTGTACTGTGTATAATTATTATGCATATATAAATACACACACATGCATGTATATATATTTATATTTTATATAAATATTTTTTAATAGTATTTTTAATATAAGAAATAATATTTTCTTAAATATATACATGCATGTGTGTGTATTTATATACACAAAATAATAATTGTACACATATATTATGTAAACACAAACTTTTATTTTGGATGCGATTAATCGCGATTAATCGATTTGACAGCAATAATATATATATATAGACACACAAAAATACTTTTTTTTGCTTTTTATTATGGGGTGAAACATAATTTTAAAGGAAATTAAGCGTGTTTTAGAACCATTAGGATTTTTTGCATTGTGATTTTTTTTGTTTTGTTCGCGCAACATTATGCAAACAATATATATATATATATTCGTTTGCTTTATACTATGGGTTAAATATGATTGAAAATATGATAAAATATTAAACTATGCCTGTTTTAGGATCTTACATTTTTTTTGTTTAATTTTAATATTAATATTTTGCCCACCAATTGTCATGCTGCAATGCAAATGTACTACACTACATATAAACGCATCTGAGTTAATATATTGTAATTTATTTCTATGTGTCATTGAGATTTATTTTATTAATTCCATATTCTAATGATGCACACCAAAATAATTTTCTGAGAGATGCACTTTGTATTTTAGTGTTTAGTGGTCGGATCTGCTTTTAGTGGCAAAAGTTGTAAACAAGTAAAATGATGTTGAAGAAGAGAATGTGGTGGTTTGATTGAGCCGGAGGGAGGAAATGAATTCAATACTCGTGTCTGAAGCGTCCGCCGGCGTGTTCTCGCTCAGAAATGATGGATCTTGTGAAGAGAGGATGGAGAATGACAGTGAGTCAGTCCAACCATCAGCGGTCGGCCCACACACACACACAATTATTCAGACGGTCTCCTAGATAACAGTTACAGTTCACAGTCGGCCGGTCCATATCACTGAATAAAGCAGACGGGCTGATCAGCACGAATGATTGTATCTCGCCTTTTACACACATACTTACCCAATAAACAAATATGAAACTCTGATGCGAGTGCCAATGGTTTTATTATGTAAGTATAGAGAGTGTGGAGTGATGCTTTCCAGCTCTTCATTTTTTTTCCTGTTATGATTTCAGTGATGGTCTTGAAATAGCTGACCATGGGAGCGGATGGCAGAATATACAATTTTGCCTGAACCAGGGTTGTTATAGGTCACTAAAAATAAAATAAACTTTTACTGAAGTAAAATACATTTCATTAAAAAATTTTAATTGCTATAAATTTCTCATTTTCTTATAGTTTTACTTGATGTAATAAAATAACTAAAACTCAAATAAAAATTAATTAAAAAAATACACACATATGTGATTATTAACGTTACTGTAGTCTGAAGCAGAGCAGGAGCGAGTGTTGTGGAGCTGAGGAACCGCTGGAGCGATTGTTAATGAGAGACGAACACGCCTCGGGACTTTTATTATGACACAGTCGTCGGCGCCACTTCCGCTCATGAGTGTGAGGTAACGCAGCTCTGTTGATCATATTACACACATCTGAGTGTGTTTATGATGTTCTGACCATAGGCGTCGATTACCGGGGGGGGGGGGGCGAGGGGGGGGGCGCGTACCCACCAGATTTCGTCCTGAGTCCTTTTGTACCCACCACGTTTTTTTTTTTTTTAAACCTCGAGTTCAATTTTACGGTGAAGCATTGCTGCCACACACATATTATTTTTTCCACTCAATTGTGTAGTAATAACGAGATCTTATGTCGTTTTAACGACGTCTTTTGTCGTAAAAACGTTTGAAAAGCAGAAGCAAGCTCCGTAAAACAGGCTCTTCCGCTGCCTGTATCAGTGGCAGTGCCCATAGCACGAAATTGTTGTAATGTATTGATGTAGCCTACAGTTCTTAACAGCCATGGGTAGCAGATGCCATGGGCCGCTCATGATTAGCGTAATGACGGACCCCGGTGCAGCCACAAATATCATAACTATCTATAGGCCTACTGTAATTAAGACATTCAAGAAATGTATTAAAAAGAAAGACGCTTTCAGCCTTACTCAAAGTAGAGCCCTACATTTCTGCCCGAGCCTGACGGGCCCAGACTTTTCTACGCCCCTAGGGCCGGGCTTCGGGCCAATTTTCCATTCATAGCCTACCTCAGACACGGGCCGGGCTTCGGGCCCTTTTAGGCTATAGGACGGCGCTATGCAACACGCATCTCCGCAAATGAGTAAAGCAAGCCAACACGCAAACTGCCACAAGTGAAACTGAAAATAAGCTAAGTCTTAGATGCTCAAAAACACAACCATCTTCATTAAAACTAATGAGACTAAAGGCTCTTACCAGTGCTTAGGTCGCTCGTTCTCATAATGCGGTCTTTGATGTTGAAATGAGCTGATGAATAAAATGCTCATATCTGTTGCTTTCGTTGACATGAACTCCGTCAAATGTGCATATAGCACGGGAATTGAAGATCGGATTTATATTAATTTTGCGGAGAGGTGTAGCCTAAGGTAAGACAACCTGCATGTTTTTTTTAATTATTTGTTTAGATTGTGTAGCCCGTTTCGTTTGCGCGCGCCGTTGCGATCTGCCTGCCTCATTTTGTCAAAAATGCCTTTTTACTGTGATGGTGGTGATAGAGGCTAAACGTTTATACGATGCTTTAAGTGTTTTATATGGATTTTATAAGCAAGACAAGTCAAGTGTTGATTTCAGAGGCTAAAGCGTTGGGTTAACTCATGTCGGCCGCTGGCCGCTTGGTTAAAAGCAAAAACTTTACTTTAAACTACTTTGACAAGTGTTGATTTCAGAGGCTAAAGTGTTGGGTTAACTCACTGTCTTACTCACTGCTTGGTTAAAAGCAAAGACTTTAGTTTAACAAACAAAAAAATGCTTCAAACATTTCTCTAAATTAACTTAAACGAAACTAAACGAAATATAACTACTTTGATATTAAAAACAAAACTGAACTATTTTAGGCCTAATGGCTGCAACTAATGTGTAATAGGGAGGATTAAAAAAACACGGGCTCCAGTGGGGAAAAATGAAAAATATTAAAGAATTTGCGGAGCGCTTTCGTCGGCATGAGTAAGATAGGCTATAAGACCCGCAATATGTCTCTCAGCTGACATTTTTATTTATTTACATTAGTAAGCTACAGGACATAGCCTTTCAAAACATGACCTGCGCGAAAGAGAGAAAAATAAATGCCTCTGACAATTCAAATCAAAATGACGCCCATGGTTCTGACGTTACTCTGTGCGTCCTCTCGGCGGCTGATATGACACTTGTTCACACTGCAGTGAGAGGAAAGCGTTTCTGACAGAATAAAACTGAACTGAGGGGTCGGGGAACGCAGATATGACGCAATCGACAGGCGACTCCCTCACTTGTACTGTCTATGCTCCCTCACACGTCCCGGTTCCTCGGTTAAAATAGCAATTTTCTCACGATTTACAAATAGTTGGAAGCATTTAGGATATTGTAAGTAGTCAACTGAACAAAATATGTAACACTGGCCTAGTGGTTTTTGGATATTTTACTGCAAAAATGTTCGATAGTGCAGCTTTAAATGAAAACGAATTCAAAATATGAATAACAACTTTAAAAGTCTCGTCAACACTTTTCTTCCTGATTATTTTAGTCTTGTTTTCCAGTACAAACATTCTTAAATCAAAATTACTGAAGATATTAGGGGGAAAAAATATCAATATTAAGTGAGTTTATGCTTAAAGCTACACTGTGTGATATT
>CM042249.1:52297966-52382966 GCA_023566225.1 Romanogobio albipinnatus
TTTTGTCCAATAATTAAAAATTCAGTTTTTTCTGAATTGAGTTGCAGGAAATTACCAGTCATCCAATGTTTTATATCAGCTATGCATTCCGTTAATCTTGTGAATTGGTAAGTTTCTTCAGCGCGTGAAGAAATATAGAGCTGAGTATCGTCAGCATAACAATGAAAACTAACGCCATGCTTCCTAATGATATCTCCCAGTGGTAGCATGTACAGGGTGAAGAGCAGCGGTCCTAGCACTGAGCCTTGCGGTACTCCATACTGAACATGTGATCGATGTGACATCTCTTCATTTACTGCTACAAACTGATAACGGTCGCATAGGTATGATTTAAACCATGACAAGGCAATTCCAATAATGCCTACATAATTTTCGAGTCTATTCAAAAGAATGTTGTCGTCGATATTATCAAATGCAGCGCTACGATCATGTAACACTAATAGAGAGATACAGCCATGATCGGATGATAAGAGTAAATCATTTGTAACTCTGATGAGAGCAGTCTCAGTGCTATGATACGGTCTAAATCCTGACTGGAAATCCTCACAGATACCATTTCTTTCTAAAAAGGAACATAATTGTGAAGACACTGCCTTTTCAAGTATTTTTGACTGAAAGGGTAGATTTGAGATTGGTCTATAATTGACTAATTCTGTAGGATCAAGTTGCGTTTTTTTAATAAGTGGTTTAATAATAGCCAACTTAAAAGTTTTCGGTACATATCCTAATGACAAAGATGAATTAATGATATTAAGAAGAGGATCTATGACCTCTGGTAGCATCTCTTTTAATAGCCTATTCGGTACAGGGTCAAGCATACATGTTGCTGATTTTTATGATTTAACGATTTTAGCCAATTCTTCTTCTCCTATAGCAGTGAATGAGTGTAATTTTTCCTCAGTGACACTACAATGCTCTGTCTGATGTGATACTGTAGTAGACGGCTGCATGGTTAAAATTTTCATCCTAATATTATCAATCTTACATGTGAAGAAGTTCATAAAGTCATTACTGCTGTGCTGTTTACAATCATCAGAAGTTGAAGCTTTATTTTTGGTTAATTTAGCCATTGTATCGAATAAATGCCTTGGGTTGTGTTTGTTTTCTTCCAAGAGATTTGAGAAATAAGCAGATCTAGCAGTTTTTACGGCCTTTCTGTATGCGATCATGTGCTCTTTCCACAAATTACGAAAGACCTCTAGTTTTGTTTTCTTCCAGCTGCGCTCCATTTTTCTGGCTGCTGTTTTAAGGGCCTGGGTGTGCTTGTTGTACCATGGCGTTGGACTATTTTTTTTTAATCTTCTTTAAGCGCAGAGGAGCAACTGTGTCTAAAGTACTGGAAAAGAGAGAGTCAATAGTTTCTGTTGCAACATCGAGTTCTTCTATGCTATCTGGGATGCTGAGGAGATGATGCTGATAAGGAAGATTATTTAAAAAGCAATCTTTAGTAGCGGCAGTGATTGTCCTGCCATTTTTGAAGCGAGGGGGCGGCTTTGCAACCTTAGCTAAATTAAGTATACATGATACTAGGTAATGATCTGAGATGTCATCACTCTGCTGCTGAATTTCAACGGTATCAACATTTATTCCATGTGACAATATTAGGTCTAAAGTATGATTATGGCGATGAGTGGGTCCTGACATGTGTTGCCTAACTCCAATAGAGTTTAGTATGTCTTTAAATGCTAATTCCAATGCATCTTTTTCGTTGTCTACATGGATATTAAAATCACTAACAATTAGTACTTTATCTACGGCCAGTACTAACTCTGATAGAAAATCAGCAAATTCTTTAATAAAGTCTGTATTATGCCCTGGTGGCCTGTATACAGTAGCTAACTGTCACGGTTCATGAATCTGCCGTCTCATTTCTGTTATGTGTGTGTGTGTGTGTCTGCGTGTGGGTGTGGTTACTCATTGTGCTCGTTATTGTCGCCAGCTGTGTTCAATCCCCGTTCCCTTTATATGTTCAGTAATTCCCATCTCATGTTGTCAGATCGTTGTGGTTTTCCCCGGTGTCGTGTCGTGTCCTGGTTCCCGTGTCTGCTCTCATCTCCCCGTGTTTGGATCTTGTTCTCCGTGGACCCGCTTCGTGTGTCGTCACGCTGTCTGGATTGTTATTGTTCCTGGTTCCTGAGCACGCCGTTCACCACGCACCTTCACCGGGTTGCCCACTGAAGTCCCTGCGTCATTTTTCCTATGCTGAGTGTTTGTTTCCCCGACCTGTGTTATTCTATATTATCATCATTAAACCTTCTTTCACTTGCATTTGTATCCGTCTCTGTTTCACCACAGAACGATCTGACCAACTATGGATACAGCAAGTGCGGCCAGTTTGAATGACTTTCTCACGCATAGCGTCACCAGAATGGATCAACAAGGAGAGGAGATCGCTAACACAGGTCGTGCGGTTCAAGCACTCGTGACGCAGGTGTCCGAGCTCACCCAACAGCTACAACTTCTGCGAGTCCCCACTGCGCCGCCCACACCGCCCGTTCAGCCCTCACCGTCTCTGCAGGAGAATCAGCCAGAACCTCGTCTGCCCACACCTGAGAAATATTCAGGTGAGCCTGAGTATTGTAGGGCTTTTCTCACAGCATGTTCCATGCACTTTGCGTTGCAGCCTCGGACCTTTTGCACTGAACAGTCTAAAGTGGCGTTCGTGCTGACACTTCTGTCAGGGAGGGCGGCTCTCTGGGGAACGGCGGTGTGGGAGAACCAAAACATCTGCTGCACCTCGTTCCAGGCACTCTCCATGGAGATGAGAAGAGTTTTTGATCGAGCGGCAGCGGGTAAGGAGGCGGCCAGATTACTCGCTGATCTACGTCAAGGTAATGGCTCGGTGTCGGATTATTCCATCCAGTTCCGCACCCTGGCCGCAGAGTGCCATTGGAACGAGGAGGCGCAGTGGGACATGTTCCTGCATGGGTTGGCTGACCGCGTTCAAAAGGAGATTTACATCCTGGACCTTCCCAAGACCCTGGATGGCCTGGTGGAGCTGGCGCTGAGGGTTGACGCTCGTCTTAATCGTGTGACCGCTCAGGTACAGCAGAGTCGACTCCAGTACTACAATGAGAACCCACGAGTCAGCGGCGGGAGCGCGGTCAGCCCAGGCTCAGATCATGAACCCATGCAGGTGGGGAGAGCTCGGCTTTCCCGGGAGGAGAGGGAGAGGCGGAGATCCCAAGGACTCTGTCTTAACTGTGGCAGGACTGGCCACTTTCTCTCTTCATGTCCGGTAAAAGGAGCAAGCCCGGTAGTAAGTATGAGGCTACTATCGGGTGGGATCTCCGCCGAGAAGACCTCATCACCATCATCAACCCTCCTCCCGGTAAGACTGAAGTGGGCAGCTTCCACGCACCGCACTCAAGCACTTCTGGATTCGGGAGCAGAGGGTAATTTTATGGACTTTGGACTTGCACACAGACTCCAGATTCCCATCACTTCTCTCACTCACCAGATTTCCGTCAACGCACTCAATGGACAACAACTTCCTAGGATCTCCCACTCTACTGAACCCCTCACACTCATTACTTCTGGCAACCACACTGAAAACATCTCCTTCTTACTCATGGACTCACCACTAGCACCAGTGGTTTTAGGGCACCCATGGCTCACTCTTCACAACCCCCGTATCGACTGGCACAACCATTCCATTTCCGCTTGGAGTAACCGTTGTCATGAGTCATGTTTGTTGTCTGCTTGTTCGTCTGTGTCTGGTTCTGTGTTTCAGAGTGAGGCAGCGGATTTGTCTAACGTGCCCGCGGAGTACCTCGACCTGAAGGAAGTGTTCAGTAAGTCTCGTGCTGCTTCTCTTCCTCCGCATCGTTCCTATGACTGTGCGATAGATCTACTGCCAGGTAAATCTCCGCCTAAGGGCAAACTTTACTCTCTTTCTGTTCCCGAGAGATAGGCCATGGAGAAATATATTTCTGATTCTCTAGCCTCTGGGTTCATCCAGCTTTCCTCTTCTCCTGCGGGGGCGGGGTTCTTTTTCGTTGGGAAGAAGGATGGCTCTCTGCGACCTTGTATTGATTACCGAGAGCTGAACAACATCACGGTAAAGAATTCTTATCCTTTGCCATTGATGTCTTCAGCTTTCGAGAGGTTGCAGGGAGCATCCATTTTCACGAAACTGGACTTACGTAATGCATATCATTTGGTTCGCATCAGGAAGGGGGATGAATGGAAAACCGCTTTTAATACCCCTAGGGGGCACTTTGAATATTTGGTTATGCCCTTTGGGCTTTCCAACTCCCCAGCGGTTTTCCAAGCACTCGTTAATGACGTGTTGAGAGACATGGTCGATCAGTTCATATATGTTTACCTGGATGACATATTGATTTTTTCTTCGTCTCTCCAGGAACACGTTCAACACGTCAGACGAGTGCTCCAGAGACTGTTAGAGAATGGGCTTTTTGTCAAGGCGGAGAAATGCACGTTTCATGCACAGTCTGTTCCCTTCCTAGGGTACATCATCTCTTCTGAGGGAGTGCGCATGGATCCTGACAAAGTTAAGGCTGTGGTAGATTGGCCAAGTCCTGATTCCCGTAAGGCCCTACAGCGGTTTCTGGGGTTCGCCAATTTTTATCGGCGTTTCATTCGCAATTTCAGCCAACTAGTCGCACCTCTGACTGCCTTGACCTCCCCCCGAACGACGTTCAGGTGGTCGAACACTGCCGAGGCAGTGTTCGCCAACCTCAAAAGTCGCTTTGTTTCGGCTCCCATTCTTGTCACCCCTGATTCCACACGTCAGTTCGTGGTGGAGGTCGACGCGTCAGAGGTGGGAGTAGGAGCAGTGCTTTCACAACGCGCTTCCTCAGACAACAAGATGCATCCCTACGCGTTCTTTTCTCATCGACTATCGCCTGCCGAACGTAATTATGACATTGGTAACAGAGAGTTGTTGGCAGTCAAGTTAGCGTTGGAGGAGTGGCGTCATTGGTTAGAGGGTTCTGGGGTACCCTTTATCGTTTGGACCGATCACAAGAACCTTGAATATATTAGATCTGCTAAAAGACTCAACTCCAGGCAGGCTCGGTGGGCACTTTTTTTCGGACGTTTTGACTTTGTTCTCTCGTACCGCCCGGGTTCCAAGAACATCAAACCCGACTCTTTATCCCGTATTTTTGATCCATCCGAACGCCCGGTGACTCCCGAGTGCATTTTACCTGAGAAAGTAGTTATCTCCACACTCGTATGGGAGGTCGAGTCGAAGGTCAAGACGGCTTTAGAAGGGGTAACGCCTCCGCCCGGTTGTCCACCGAATCGTTTGTTTGTTCCGGAGGGGTTACGGTCCGACGTTATTCGGTGGGATCATTGCTCCAACGTGGCTTGTCATCCGGGAGTGACTCGCACCAGTTATTTAGTTAAGCAACGATTCTGGTGGCCGTTAATGGCTCGCGACATTCATGATTTTGTTTTGGCTTGTTCTGTATGTGCCACTGGTAAGACATCTAATCGACCTCCGGATGGGTTACTTCGACCGCTGTCTGTCCCTTCGAGACCCTGGTCCCACATCGCGCTAGATTTTGTCACCGCCCTCCCGCCCTCCAAGGGCATGACGGTTGTTTTAACCGTAGTGGACCGGTTCTCGAAGGCGGCACATTTCATTCCCTTGCCCAAATTACCTTCAGCCAAGGAGACAGCGGTCGCGGTCATTGATCATGTCTTTCGGTTACATGGCCTCCCGACGGACGTGGTCTCTGACAGGGGTTCCCAATTTGTGTCCAAATTTTGGCAGGAGTTCTGGAAATTATTGGGGGCCACGGTCAGTCTGTCTTCGGGTTATCATCCCCAGACCAATGGTCAGTCTGAGCGAGCCAACCAAGATCTTGAGAGAATGTTGCGATGTTTGGTAGCCAAGAATCCTTCGTCCTGGAGCCAACAACTTTCTATGGTGGAGTACGCCCATAACTCATTACCAGTGTCATCTACGGGCCTCTCTCCGTTTAAGTGTAGTTTAGGGTACCAGCCACCAATTTTTCCGAGTCTGGAATCCGAAGTCGCGGTCCCCTCTGCTCACGCTTTCGTCCAGAGGTGTCGCCACACTTGGACTAGAGCCTGTGAGACTCTACTCCAAGCGGGGGGGCGCATGAAGGCCAAGGCCGATCGCCACCGGTCAAAGCCTCCCGTATACGTCGTGGGTCAAAAAGTGTGGCTTTCTACCAGAAATATCCCTCTCCGTTCCGTTTCTAACAAGTTAGCTCCCAAATTTATCGGCCCGTTTCCTGTCACCAAGATTATTAGTCCGGTGACAGTCCGACTCAAACTCCCTCCAGCGTACAGGAGAATTCACCCCGCCTTTCATGTGTCTAAAGTCAAGCCCGTGTTTTATTCTCACATTAATCCGCCAGCCCCGGTTCCCCCCTCGCCGCGACTCGTAGATGGGGAACTTACTTATTCGGTACGTCGTATTCTGGACTCGAGACGGAGGGGACGCGGATTTCAGTACTTGGTGGACTGGGAGGGTTACGGTCCGGAGGAGAGAAGTTGGGTTCCTGCTAGAGACATCTTGGATCACTCCCTTATCGATGATTACAATCGACAGGTAAGGTTGTCTGGGAACGCCAGGAGGCGTTCCTAGGGGAGGGGGTACTGTCACGGTTCATGAATCTGCCGTCTCATTTCTGTTATGTGTGTGTGTGTCTGCGTGTGGGTGTGGTTACTCATTGTGCTCGTTATTGTCGCCAGCTGTGTTCAATCCCCGTTCCCTTTATATGTTCAGTAATTCCCATTTCATGTTGTCAGATCGTTGTGGTTTTCCCCGGTGTCGTGTCGTGTCTTGGTTCCCGTGTCTGCTCTCATCTCCCCGTGTTTGGATCTTGTTCTCCGTGGACCCGCTTCGTGTGTCGTCACGCTGTCTGGATTGTTATTGTTCCTGGTTCCTGAGCACGCCGTTCACCACGCACCTTCACCGGGTTGCCCACTGAAGTCCCTGCGTCATTTTTCCTATGCTGAGTGTTTGTTTCCCCGACCTGTGTTATTCCATATTATCATCATTAAACCTTCTTTCACTTGCATTTGTATCCGTCTCTGTTTCACCACACTAACACAAATGTTAAACGGGTTTTATCATGTACACTACATAATGTTACATAAAGCACCAAAACTTTGAAGGAATTATATTTGAAACTAGACTTCTGAGTAATACTGAAGATATTATTATAAATTACAGCAACCCCTCCCCCTTTACCTTTCAGACGCGGCTCATGTTTATAACAATAATCTTGGGGGGGGGGGGGCTCATTTAAAGTAATGTAGTCGTCAGGTTTTAGCCAGGTTTCTGTCAAACACAGCACATCTAGATTATTATCTGTAATAATATCATTAACAATTAGCGCTTTTGGGGAAAGGGATCTAATATTCAACAGCCCAAGCTTTATCAATTGTTCATCTGTATTATATCTTTTGTTTATTTGTTGGACATCAATTAAATTTTTACTGTTGAATGGTTTTGATGTTTTTTTGTATTTACTAATTCGGGGAACAGACACAGTCTCTATATGATAATATCTAGGTGAAAGAGTCTCTATGTGCTGGGATTTATCTGACTCCGGTGACGTGAGACAGCTAGCAGACGGTCGGTTTAGCCAGTTTGTCTGCTTCCTGACCTGGGCCCTAGTGAGTCAAGGTTTAGCTGAAGTGAAAGCAAAAATACATGATACGAAAAAAAGGCGATCAAAAAAAGAGCACCAGGCGTCCCACCTGTGACAGTTAAGAAACTTAGGTCTATATTCCAAAGCATTCTTGAATTACAGCCCTTTAAGTTTGGATTGTGTATTCTAAAAAAGGGGGGTGACAGTTAAGGGGTTAACAAACATTTATGATTATTATCAGTGTTGAAAACAGTTGTGTTGTTTTTTGTGTGGAAACTGATACATTTTTCTTTGATGAAGAACAGCATTTATTTAAAATAGAATCTTTTGTAACATTATAAATGTCATTTTTGATCAGTTTAATGCATGTCTTCATTACACTGGAGTCTAACTGGAGTGAAACTGGAGTCAAACTTGAGTCAAAAAACCTTGAAAGGCCCCACTTTATATTAAGTGGCCTTAACTACTATGTACTTACATCAAAAAATAAGTACAATGTACTTACTGTGTTCAAATTGTATTGTAAAACACCTTTGCTGATATTGAGGTGGGATACGGGTAGAGTTAGGGACAGATGTGCTGGTATGGGTAAGTTTAAGGTTAGGGTTAGGTGTAAGAGAAGGGTCAACAGTGTAATTACAAATGTAACTACAGAAATTAATTACAGATGTAATTACAAGCAGGTATTTTTTTATGCAAGTACAATGTAAAAACATGTATGTACACAATAAGTGCATTGTATCAAATGATTAATTAAAATGTTAGTACATAGTAGTTAAGGCCACCTAATATAAAGTGGGGCCCATTGAAATTTTATTATAATGTAAATCAGCTGTTCTCTATGTGAATATATAGTAAAGTGTAATTTATTCCTGTGATCAAAGCTGAATTTATCATCATTACTCCAGTCTTCAGTGTCACACACTCTAAAACGTAATTCAGGGGACCTGTTACCACAACTTAAAATAATGCATGGTTGCAAGTTAAACATTCAAATGTATTGTTTGAAACCTTTTAAGTTGCAAACATTATTTTGTAGAGTTCTGTTGACATAATAATGTTGATCATTACATTGTAATAAAGTTAGTTCGTGTGGGAAGAAGGAGGCGGGAACCGGCGAACGTTCAACTTTTAATCAAAATAAATGAACACAAAATGAAAGTAAAAGTCGTTCCTCACGGACATACATAAACAAACATAAACAAAACACAACTTAAAATCCAGGCCTGGTCCTCTCTCGTCCTTCACTGTCGTCGCTCCTCCACCTCGCCACATACATCAACTTGATATTGTCTGTAACTAAAACTCAAATTTCTACGTTAACTGACTTTTTTTTTTAATTAGGTTGTAGTAACTGAAAGAAATTGTCTCGATAACTTTGGAAATTAGGCAGTGGATTTCTAGTTCCCAGCATGCTTTGCATAGGACTGGATGAGGAGAATAAATGTTGAAATTAAGTGTTAATTTATTTGTTTTTAGTGAAGGAAAAGACCTGTTAGGGCCCTATTTTAGCGATCTGAGCACATGGTCTGAAGCTCACGGTGCACTTAGGGAGTGTCATAGTTTAACGATGGAAAAAACTGTCTGCACTCCAGGCGCATGGTCTAATGCTGCGTTCACACCAAACGCGAATAGAGCATCCGGAGCGAGTGATTTCCATGTTAAGTCAATGGAAAGGCACGTTGACGCACGTCTGGAGGTCTTGATCGACGCGTTTAGCGCGGCGTGATGGACACTAGGGGCGGGAATCTTAAGGCACTTAATGATCCGATCCGATTCCCAAAACGAGTCTTAACATACTTTTTTGGTAACTAATTATCCTGCTGTGCACATACATGAACTTTTCATTTTAACCAAAATTGGAGTTATTTTGCTTTTCGTTTATTGTTATAATATCTGTTTGACAGTATTTCCATATTAAAAATGATTATGAAGATTTCTTTCAATATTTTTATTTTATGAATAAAGTTATATTCAGGATTAACAAGCTCTGATTGAAACATGGTAAGCCATACAATTGCAAAGAACAATCATTAAAAAAATAAACAGTTCTCACTTAACAACTAAGTGTGACACTTTTTCGGTTTCTTTAGAACATTTTAACAAAAAAAAGTCTTTAATCCAAAAAAAGTTTCCTTTCAAGAAAAGTCAAATTCTATTTATATAGCACATTTAAAGGAAAAAGATTTACGGCAGGTAAGCAGGTCGTAGTTTGTCCATTTTATCTTCAATTTCACCCTTTGCCGCGAGTTTGATTGACAGGCGATCTGACCAATCACATCCCCGAATCTGCCGGTTTGTCTGACAAAGCAGACGGGAGAGTTGGTAGATTAACGTCGGTGGACTTGAACTTGAAAAACGGTATGTACTGACATCTCTCCGCGGTTGAAACAACATTTCTTTTAGTGTTCATTGATGTGTATTTGATGCTTATCAATGAACTAGAAGGAAGAGGTGATTGGTTCACGAGCAGCTTTAACTGAGGCGCTACAAAACGCTATTTGTGGTTTACATTTCTTTAAAAAAAGACAACAGACTTTGTGAGACTTTGTTTCATATCAAAAGTAACTTGCTCTGTCCTGTCTGTCGGCGTGTTGTCAGTGTCCTCTTTGCTCCGCGATGTAACGTGTGGCATGAGAGGCCCATGGCGTGTTGAACATAGCAACAGTAACTTAAGGGGCGGGGCTTTGCGAACGGTCAATTCACCAGTATACGAACGTTCGTCTATCAACGGGTTTTTCTGTTTGGCCGGTGACCGCACGTGTGCACAGTGGTGAAGTGGCAGTTTGAATTGAACACAGAATCGATTCTGAATCGTTAGATAACGAATCACAATGCATCAACCTTTTCTCCCACCCCTAATGGACACGAGTTCGCCTCATTCACGCGTCCAGTTCGAAAGACGCAAATTGAGTGATTTTATTTGGTGCTTTTTGTCCATTCACGCCTGCTCGCTGCTGTCACGTGGTGAAGTGATGTGATGATAAACCCCTCATCATTAAAAAATACTACTGTTATTGTGTCACAAAATGTAGTTTTAAGACTTTTTCAGGCGATAATGTTGTTGTGTAAAGCTCAAATCTGTGGTTTATAAAGAGAGCTATAAAGAGAGCTCCTCTCTGAACATGTGATCTGGTGTGTGTGGAGTTGAGCATGTGATCTGGTGTGTGTGGAGTTGTGAGCTCCAGTGGATCAGCGGTGCTCAGCGCTCATTAACCCCGGCGAGAGCAGCCTTTCCTCGGCCAGTCCTTCTGCCGTCTGCCACTGGCTCTGATGTCTCTGTGGTAGTTAAACATCAGATATAATTCATCTTGTGCAGATCTACGGCCGATCTTTGCTCTCATGAATCATCATTTGTTGTCTGCCAAATCGTTTTGACTGAGGGCAAAGAGAAGTTTCATAACTTTATTTGTTTTAGGATATTTAACTTTACCGTTGTACTAGCGCTGACATTGTTTGACTGAATTGTTTGCTTTATTTATTGCATAGCTTCTTATACCTTTTACTTATACTTTTATAATGGCTATTATTGATCACACATAAACTGACATTTAACAAAAAGAGACTGGGTTGGGTTTTATGTCATATTAAATGTTATTACAGTGATAATCATATACAGTGAGGAAAATAAGTATTTGAACACCCTGTTGTCATCATAGGTGCATGTCCACTGTGAGAAACATAATTTTTTTAAAAATCCAGAAATCACAATATATGATTTTTTAACTATTTATTTGTATGATACAGCTGCAAATAAGTATTTGAACACCTGTCTATCAGCTAGAATTCTGACCCTCAAAGACCTGTTAGTCTGCCTTTAAAATGTCCACCTCCACTCCATTTATTATCCTAAATTAGATGCACCTGTTTGAGGTCGTTATCTGCATAAAGACACCTGTCCACCCCATACAATCAGTAAGAATCCAACTACTAACATGGCCAAGACCAAAGAGCTGTCCAAAGACACTAGAGACAAAATTGTACACCTCCACAAGGCTGGAAAGGGCTACGGGGAAATTGCCAAGCAGCTTGGTGAAAAAAGGTCCACTGTTGGAGCAATCATTAGAAAATGGAAGAAGCTAAACATGACTGTCAATCTCCCTCGGACTGGAGCTCCATGCAAGATCTCACCTAGAGGGGTCTCAATGATCCTAAGAAAGGTGAGCAATCAGCCCAGAACTACACGGGAGGAGCTGGTCAATGACCTGAAAAGAGCTGGGACCACCGTTTCCAAGGTTACTGTTGGTAATACACTAAGACGTCATGGTTTGAAATCATGCATGGCACGGAAGGTTCCCCTGCTTAAACCAGCACATGTCAAGGCCCGTCTTAAGTTTGCCAATGACCATTTGGATGATCCAGAGGAGTCATGGGAGAAAGTCATGTGGTCAGATGAGACCAAGATAGAACTTTTTGGTCATAATTCCACTAAACGTGTTTGGAGGAAGAAGAATGATGAGTACCATCCCAAGAACACCATCCCTACTGTGAAGCATGGGGGTGGTAGCATCATGCTTTGGGGGTGTTTTTCTGCTCATGGGACAGGGCGACTGCACTGTATTAAGGAGAGAATGACCGGGGCCATGTATTGCGAGATTTTGGGGAACAACCTCCTTCCCTCAGTTAGAGCATTGAAGATGGGTCGAGGCTGGGTCTTCCAACATGACAATGACCTGAAGCACACAGCCAGGATAACCAAGGAGTGGCTCTATAAGAAGCATATCAAGGTTCTGGCGTGGCCTAGCCAGTCTCCAGACCTAAACCCAATAGAGAATCTTTGGAGGAGCTCAAACTCCGTGTTTCTCAGCGACAGGCCAGAAACCTGACTGATCTAGAGAAGATCTGTGTGGAGGAGTGGGCCAAAATCCCTCCTGCAGTGCAAACCTGCTGAAAAACTACAGGAAACGTTTGACCTCTGTAATTGCACACAAAGGCTACTGTACCAAATATTAACATTGATTTTATCAGGTGTTCAAATACTTATTTGCAGCTGTATCATACAAATAAATAGATTTCTTTTTTAAGATTATGTCTCTCACAGTGGACATGCACCTACGATGACAATTTCATACCCCTCCATGATTTCTAAGTGGGAGAACTTGCAAAATAGCAGGGTGTTCAAATACTTATTTTCCTCACTGTATATGCACACTTATTGTCTGAACCACGTTAATTGTTTTTTTATTTATTTAAAAATGTAAACAAAAAGAGGCAGGGTTGTGTTTATATTTCGTTGGTTATAAATATACATGCAGTGAAGATAATGTAGCGTTGCCTGAACCACATTTGTGTGGCTATTAATGTTTAATATTTTTTTTATGAAAATGAAAAGACTGAGGCAGAGTGGTGTTTTATGACATATTTCTCCTGGAGCGCCTTGAACGCGCGTTTATTTAGCTTCAGGGCAATTCCGCGGAAAACTGTCACATCCATAACACCAACACAATGCCATGGTATTTAGTTGGCGTTATGGATGTGACATTTTTGCGTGGAATTACCCTTCAATTCACAGTAGATTTATACGCGCATCCAATTCGCAGTAGACGCGTGAATGGATTCAAAATGTTCAAGCGTCCAACTAGACGCAATAAACGCAAATTTGACACTCTATTCGCGTTCGGTGTGAACACAGCATAAAAGGGTTGTGCCTCGTCTCTTAATGAGTCATGGGTGTGTTTTGTGCGTAACGTGCAATAAACCAATCAGAGTCTCATCTCCCTTTCCCTTTAAAAGCCAGTTGTGCTCGTGCCATGGCAAATTCACTATTTACATGAGGAAAGACTGAACCCTTCTCCAGAGAGGAATCCTTTTATTTGTAATATTTGGCGTGTGTGTGTGCTGCTGTGCTCATATTACTAACACACCCTTTGAATAACACACAAATACTGCGCTATTGACTTTAAAGCAGGTTTGTGTTGGTCAATGGTCAGTGGTTTTCAGTTTCAGTCGGTCACGTTCGACGTACGTGTACCTATCAGCAATTTCAAGTTCAGAGAGACCGGAGATCGAGAGAAGCGCGTGTTGGAGAGACGGCACACATCAGCGGGATTGCGGTGACTCAGCTGCTGCTTCAGTGCAGAGAAAACTGCTGTTTTCACAGCAACCTTGTTGGTGGGCGTTTTTTTTTTCACGGACTGCACTAAACCCCGTGCGCTGTCGCGTTTCAGCACAGAGAGCGTTTCCTAGGGCTGTAACGATTTGACCAAAAATAAAAACCTCGATTAATTGAACATTTGACCTCGATTACGATTAATGAACGATTATTTTGCTCTTTTTTTTTGCCCTAAAGGTGGATTTTTTTTTTCTAATGAAAAAGTGCATTTCTTTGTGATTTTAAAATACTTGAAGGAAACGGTTCACTTTCAGCAGTTATTGTCTGTAGGGCAGATTTCTGCTTGTTGTACATCAGATAAATTAACACAGTAGGCCTACATTACATTTATTTGAATGCATTAATGAGAGAGTGATTGTGTGTGTGAATTACTCTTACTGTCTCTATTCATTATGAAGCTGTAGTTTGTACTTACTTCAAAGGTATTAAAATAACGGTTGAGTTTCTAAGCTACTTTAGTGACTTTTACTTTAGTCACAGGACAGCGTTGATCCTGCGTTTCTGTGCTCCTCTGCGCGCGATCTTCACGTGATGTGCGAGCTTCTGTCTTGAGTGTTCGTTTGTCAATAAATCAGGCATTAGTTCAACATAATACACATCTGATGGTCGAAACTCGCTTTAATGTTCAAACTGACAGGGCTTAAACGACATACAAATGACAAAGCTTTGCGAGAACGCAGGTGAAAGAGGTCTGCCTTCAGGGCGCGCGCGTTGTCGCGTTTAAACGCATTTACTTGACAAACTTTACGAGCAAGAAAGTGAAAGCGGCTTCGGGGCTTGCGCGCGCCGTCTCTCTGTGTGTGTGTGTGTGTGTGTGTCAGCGCGTAGGCTATAAGAACAGCAATTAACTGACCTGTATAAACTGTGGTATCTATAAACACAGATAACCGCTCCTGCATCTCTGTGTGCCTGCAAACTGCACTTGATGTGACTGACGGGGCGGAGTCACGTGAAAACCGAAATAACCGACATGGGAAAAATACGTCGGTTAGAGGTTCTGAATGTCGGTTTCGGTTATTTTTCGATTAATCGTACAGCCCTAGCGTTTCCTCACAAAAAGAGTACACGGGTGACGCTGCGTCTTTTTCAAGATGTCATTCCACCCGTGCGTTTCTGGATGCGGTCGTTCCCTGGCGCCTGCTGACGGTCAAAATCGTTGTCTCACGTGTTTGGGCAAACAGCACGCTGAGGCGGCGTTTGTGGATAGTTCATGTTCCCACTGCGGGAACACAACTATCTCGGAACTAAGATCGAGACTCACCTACCTTCGGGAAGGCGGAGTCCCCTTAAACATCCCACGATCTAGTTCTATTCCTAACCAGAATAGACCTACTTCTTCGGATGGCCAGGGTGATCTGAGGATTATGTTTAGGGCACACCCGCCGAGTCAATCTCCGCAGGCCCCTATTCCCTCAGTTCCGCAACCGGTAGAGCTCCCGAGAGAAACCGCTGGTCCCTCCCACGGGCGGCCAGCGGTGACTTTCGGAGCTCCGGCAGACGAGCAGATGTTGATTGCTGCATCGGAGGGGGAGTTTCAGTACTCGGAGGATGAAGGTTCGGCTGTACTGCCTCCCTCTGGGAAAGTGGCAACGGCTGCACCGGACCCCGAGATGGCTGCTATGCTTTCCCGGGCCGCCGAAAGGGTCGGGCTTGGGTGGAACCCTCCACCCTGTCCCGAACCCTCTAGGTTGGATGATTGGTTCCTCGGGGAGGGCCGCGCTGGTTCTCAGCGTCCCGCCCCGACACCATTCTTCCCAGAGGTGCATGAGGAGCTCACGAGGTCGTGGACGGCACCTTTTTCTGCCAGAAACCGGCAAAGTGACTCCTCCCCCCTCACTACCCTCGACGGCGGACCAGCCAAGGGGTACGCGGGAATCGCGCCAGTGGAGCGCGCCGTCGCGATGCAACTGTGTCCGGCAACTGCCTCTAACTGGCGCGGTGACCCGCGTCTCCCATCCCGAGCCTGTAAGTTCTCCTCCAGTCTGACTGGGAAGGCTTACAAGGCTTGCGGACAGGCTGCGTCTGCTTTGCATGCCATGGCGTTGCTTCAGGTGCATCAGGCCCAAGCACTCATGGATATGCACGAGGGTAGGCCTGACCCAGAGCTCCTCCGGGAGCTCCGGACGGCGACGGACCTCGCCCTCCGGGCGACGAAAGTCACCGCCCATTCCATCGGTCAGGCGATGTCCACGCTTGAGGTCTAGGAACGTCATTTCTGGCTCAACCTGGCCGACATGAGGGAGACCGACAAGTATCGGTTCCTGGACTCCCCCATTTCGTCGGCCGGGTTGTTCGGCGACGCGGTCGAGAGCTTTGACCAGCAGTTCTTGGCCGCCCAGAAGCAGACGGAGGCCATCAAACACATCCTGCCCTGGCGGCCCGCTGCTGCCTCCACCCAGCCGCCGGTGGCTCCGCCTCCGACTGCTCGTCGCCGTGGACGTCCGCCCGCCGCCGCCCCTGGCAAGGCACCGCAGCAGCCTAACACCAGCCGCCGGCGTGGGGCCGGCCGTGGGAAGGATGTCCAGCCCGCTGCCAAGCCAGGTGGCAAGCGCCGTCGGATGAGACCCTGAAACGGGCCGCCCAGAGATGGAGGAAACTGCTCTCCAGGAGATGGCTGCAGCACCACTCCTTCCCCCGGAGGAGGGCCGGGGGAGAATCTTTTGTCCAATTTGATTTCTGTTCCGCCATCAGACCCAAAACTTCTGTACCATCAGATCCAAAAACTTCTGTACCATCAACCCGGCAGACCCTAAACTTCTGTACCATCAGACCCAAAACTTCAATAAAAGTGCAGTTTCCAATATCTCTGGGTGCCAAGAGAGCGCGCTTGGTGGTGGTCGACGCTCCCATGCCTCGCCACCCTCAGGTGCCTCTCCCTTCGCCAGCAGGGGATGCCGGCTGTGGGGACGCACTCAAGCGGCTCCCCACACTCGCACGTCCCCTCCACGGATGCAGGTAAGTGTTGCACAGCGCACTCAGATCCCGCTTCGGGCCGCTCCCATGCCGTCCGAGCCGGATCCTTGCATTCCGCCTCACTGCCCCGCTGCGGGTACGTCTGTGGTGCCGTTGATCCCCCTTGCTCGGAGTCTGGGAGCCTGGCTAGTGCTTCCCAGCCCGTCTCGGTGGCTCCTCCGTACCATCAGACTCGGCTATGCGATTCAGTTTGCCCGGCGTCCCCCCAAGTTCAGGGGTGTTCACTTCACGACAGTAGTGGAGGCGAACGCCCCCCTGATCCGGGCGGAGATCGCAGTCCTACTGGCGAAGGACGCTATAGAACCGGTCCCTCCAGCCGATATGAGGTCCGGGTTCTACAGCCCATACTTCATTGTACCCAAGAAAATCGGCAGGTTACGGCAGATCTTGGATCTGCGATTCTTGAACCGGTCCCTTCACAGGCTGCCGTTCAGAATGCTAACGCAGAACTGCATCTTCAGGTGCATCCGTCCCCAAGATTGGTTTGCAGCGATTGACCTGAAGGACGCGTACTTTCATGTCTCGATTCTCCCTCGACACAGGCCCTTTCTGCGCTTCGCGTTCGAGGGACGGGCATATCAGTACCGTGTCTTACCCTTCGGCCTGTCCCTGTCGCCCCGCGTCTTTACGAAGGTTGCGGAGGCGGCCATTGCTCCCATGAGAGAGCATGGTGTTCGCATTCTCAACTACCTCGACGACTGGCTGATCCTTGCCCAGTCGCGAGAGCAGTTGTGCGAACACAGGGACATGGTGCTCAGTCACCTCAGCCAGCTGGGACTTCGGGTCAACTGGGAAGAGCAAACTCTGTCCCACACAGAGGATCTCTTTTCTCTGTATGGAGATAGACTCGGTCGCCATGACAGCGCGCCTCACCGAGGAGTGCGTCCAGTCAGTGTTGAACTGCCTGAATTCGTTCAGAGGCAGGACAGCGGCACCACTGAAACACTTTCAGAGGCTCCTAGGGCATATGGCATCAGCAGCCGTGGTAACGCCGTTGAGATTGCTTCATATGAGACCGCTTCAATGCTGGCTACACGACCGAGTCCCAAGATGGGCGTGGCACAGCGGTTCCCTCCGCGACCAAGTGACTCCGAGGTGCCGTCAAACCTTCAGCCCGTGGTCGGACCCTTCGTTTCTACGGGCGAGAGTTCCCCTAGAACAAGTGTCCAGGCATTCTGTTGTCTCCACGGATGCCTCATCCACGGGCTGGGGTGCCACATACAACGGGCTTGCAGTTTCGGGTCTGTGGACGGGGCCTCAACTGCAATGGCATATCAATTGCCTCAAGTTGTTAGCAGTTCGTCTTGCACTCAGCCTCTTCAAAGTTCTGCTCAGAGGCAAGCACGTTCTGGTCCGTACGGACAACACTGCGGGCCGTTGCATACATCAACAAACAGGGTGGTCTACGCTCCCGTTGCATGTCACAACTCGCCCGCCATCTCCTCTTATGGAGTCAAAAGCATCTGAGGTCGCTTCGTGCCATTCACATTCCGGGCCTGCTCAATCGTGCAGCCGACGAGCTCTCACGACAGCCAGTGCTCCCGGGAGAGTGGCGACTCCATCCCCAGGCGGTCCAGCTGATATGGAGTCGTTTCGGGGCTGCACAGGTAGACCTGTTTGCCTCCCCAGAGACGATCCATTGCCAGTGGTTTTATTCCCTGACCGAGGGGGCCCTCGGCTCAGATGCCCTGGCACACAGCTGGCCCCTGGGCCTACGCAAATATGCATTTCCCCCAGTGAGCCTTCTTGCACAGACACTGTGCAAGGTCAGGGAGGACGAGGAGCAAGTCCTGTTGGTCGCTCCGTATTGGCCCAACTGGACTTGGTTCCCGGAACTAGTGCTCCTCGCGACAGCACCTCCTTGGCCCATTCCTCTGAGGAAGGACCTCCTGACTCAGAGACGGGGCACCCTATGGCACCCGCGTCCGGACCTCTGGAAACTCCAAGTTTTTCTCCAAGTCCTTTCTACAAGATGGGTTGGAGCGAAGGCTGTCTCCCTCCACCCTCAAAGTCTATGTTGCCGCTATCGCCGCTAATCATGAGCTAGTAGATGGAAAATCTCTAGGTAAACACGATCTGATCGTCAGGTTCCTGAGGGGGGCGAGGAGACTAAATCCGCCTTGCCCTCCCTCTGTACCCTCTTGGGACTTGTCTCTGGTGCTAACCGCACTGCAGAGAGCGCACTTTGAGCCTTTGCAGTCAGCAGAGTTGAAAATCTTGTCGTTAAAGACAATACTCCTGACTGCGTTGGCCTCCATCAAGAGGTTTGGGGACCTGCAGGCATTTTCAGTTGACGAATCGTGCCTGGAATTCGGGCCCGGTAACTCTCATGTAATCATGAGACCCCGGCCTGGATATGTGCCCAAGGTTCCCACTACTCCCTTTCGGGACCAGGTGGTGAGCCTGCAAGCGCTGCCTTCGGAGGAGGCAGACCCAGCCCTAGCTTTTCTTTGTCCCGTCCGTGCTCTCCGGACTTACGTGGACAGAACGCAAAGCTTCAGGACCTCAGAGCAGCTCTTCGTCTGTTACGGAGGACAGCAGAAGGGAAAGGCTGTCTCCAAGCAGAGGATGGCCCACTGGATAGTGGATGCCATCGTCTTGGCGTATGAATCCCAAGACGTGCCTTGCCCGCTCGGGTTAAGAGCCCACTCCACTAGGGCTGTTGCTTCTTCCTGGGCGCTGGCTCGTGGCGCCTCGCTGACAGATATTTGCAGAGCTGCGGGCTGGGCGACACCTAACACGTTCGCTAGATTCGCTAGATTCTATAGCCTCCGTGTAGAGCCGGTATCTTCCTGTGTGCTCACTTCCCATAGTCGCAGGGCTCTACATAGCGACCATTTCGGGCGCATTTGCGCCTGAAAATTACTGCGTGCGACTGCGAAAAAATATTTAGGCGCACCGGTGCGAGCGACCCGATCGATTCATGAATAGATGTATAATACAATCGGAATAAAAACTACAACTGCCAAAGTGCATCAACACTGACTGAGCAACTATTACGTTTCGTTCTGCGATCGACTGCTTTTCATGCCTTCTGTCAGCAGAGCATGTGCAAGCGTGTGCGACGGACTACACTTCACAGATTGTTTACCAGGTGAAACGGGTGTGACGCAGCTATGCGCATTTACCAGACGCCTCGCGCTGATGTTTCTTTGCAGCCAAGTCCAAATTAACTAGAAATACCACATTTGGATGATCATAAACAAGGCTGGAAATTAACGGGGGCTTGGGGCAAAAATTAATTAATAAAAATAATTTAAAAACGCTCCTGTATGAGTTCTTGATTTAATCAAAATAGCTGCAGTCCATAACTTTTATTGTGTTTAAAAATGACTAGATGTATATATATGAGTGAGTATATAATGAATACATTTTCCAAACCGTGTTTTTATCTTACCCTGAATCACTACGGTACACATAATAAGTGTTAATATCTGACTATTTTATTCCAGCAGCGCTGCGGAGGAGCACAGTCCCTGTGTGACTCGCCATAGACATAAACAGAGAGAAGTAGCTTCGGCTGCATGTTCTTCCGCAAGAACTTATGTTTATTAAGCGCCAGAGCGCCAAAAGTTACGGACTGCTATTGCTCCGAGTATTGGCATGATTGCAAATATGATACTGATCTTGTACAAAAGTCCAATAGACAAGTTGATATTAAGTAACAAAGTTTTAGCCACAATACTGTCTATTTCGTGAAAATCAAAACTACACCAGAACTGTTGCGCATCTCTAAGCGGTTCGATTCGAATGAATCTGCGTTTGAACGATTGAATGAATGATTCACATAGACTTGACACCACCTACTGGCTGTTTTATTTTCATATTTATACTTTGCATGGACTTTTTATTTAAAATATAAATATTTTAACTAAGTTTAAGTTTAACTTGTAGGTACATAGCCTATTTCTAAATTCAAAAACTTATATTTAAAACATTCATACAACATTATTTACCCATGAGCTGCATTAAGTCTATGTAAATGTGTCTAAACAGCACTTCAGATGGAGTTGCTGTGCCACTTCTACAGTGCAAAGATTGATCTTTTGATGCTGATTTAATTAGATTGGTAACAGTCTGGTTGTGTCTTATTGCTCTAATTTAATTTATTGTTTAAATTAACATTTTAAAAACAACTTTTCTATTTTAATTGAAGAAATTGACAAAAGATGATACATACATTTAATAAGATTAGAAAACATTGCTCTTATAATGGTAAAAATGCTCCTGGACATTAATTTAAAGGGACAAAGATCATCCTGTAATGGGAAAGTTATAATTGGAATGCGTGTTATTGATCAGAATGTGCTCCTAAATGTTTGACTGTGCTCCTAATTTTTTAAATTAGGAGCACAAGTGCTCCTCAAGAAAAATGTTAGCGTAGAGCCCTGAGTCGGTAACACCGAAGTACCCGTTCTTGTGTCGGCTTGCTCCCCTCCATATGGACCGGATACGTGCGCTAATCGCTCCAGTTGAGTTCCCCAGAATGGCGAACTCTGTCGAGTCCTCCGTTACCCTCGGCAGTCGGATGTGGCGGAGCGTCCGACGCCAGGTCTGACACTCGTATGCATTGGTGGAACGAGTGTTTGGCTGGGTTCCATATGTTGTGACCCCCACGGCGGTCCCATGTGTGTATTCTCCACGGTACGGCTCCCTACGGCGAGCCTGTGTCTTTCCCTCTGCAGAGTTTTGCTCTGCCGTCTCAGGAAGGTGTTGCCCCCCGCCTCTAAATGGCCGGGGCCACCCCTGGGACTTCCGTATGTTGTGCTGCCCACGGCCAGCCCATACGTGTAATCTCCACATGGTAACTCCCTCCGGGCATGATGTGGCTTCCGCAGCGGCTCTCACAGGCACGCTTTCCCAGCGTTATCCAATAAAGTCAGCTGAATGGGTCTTGCGGAACAGCAGCTTTTTGACTCTCCCTGCGTGAATTTCCCCGCCCGCATCAGATCAGGATCTGAGGGGCTTATCGCTGGGCGCTGGAAGTGGTAGTAACTATGGCGTTTTCCAAAGGGATCCCAATTCGTCGGTGACGTCCGATGTATGTCGAACGTGACCGACTGAAAGGGAACGTCTCGGTTACGTATGGTAACCCTCGTTCCCTGAAGGAGGGAACGGAGACGTACGTCCCGTCGCCACAGTTACTGTACCATCACGGCAGGGCTGAGCCACTCAGTTCGGCTCCTCAGTGAATGACAGCGTGTATTCGCTCTCGCTTCCTGTTTATACCCGCGGGGCGGAGCGCAAGATGCAAATCTCGCACGCCAATTGTTCATTGTCTGGTTTTATATAGCTCGAAGCTGATAGGGGCTCCCAGAAGTGATCCCAATTTGTCGGTGACGTCCAACGTACGTCTCCGTTCCCTCCTTCAGGGAACGAGGGTTACCATACATAACCGAGACGTTCCTCACAATGGCAACACTCCAACAATGCTCCTGATCACACCTGGTGTTCAGACCAGGCGCCCATGGGCGAACAGATGCGCCAGTGCATTTGATATTTAAACAATGTGGAGCTGGACGTGAACATGAGAACTGCGTCGGGATGAAACTAGCAAAAAACACTTGTGTTGCACCGGATGTGTGATAGGGCCCAATGTGTTTAATGCTGACATTTAAAAGAGTTATATTACATTGACAGCCCCTATCAGCGGGACCATGGGCCAGTCCGCAGTGACTTTGTAGAGTGGTGCGATAGTTCCTTTTTACAGCTGAATGTATCTAAAACTAAGGATATGGTCATTGACTTTCGCAGGACACCACCTCCCTTTACAGTCACGGTTATTAAAGGCACGGAAATTGAGCTCGTGGAGACATACAAATATCTTGGAGTCATTTTAGACAACAAACTGTGTTTTGAACCTTTGGTTGACGCTGTCTCAAAGAAAATCCAACAAAGACTGTACTTCCTTAGGAAAATTAACACTTTTAATGTCTCTTCAGAAATGATGACTCTGTTTTATGAATTGTTTTATCTTTTATTGAATCGGTTTTATCTTTTGGTATAGCTGCTTGGTTTGGAAGCCTCTCCCTGACAAATAAAAACAGACTTGGTAGTCTGGTCAAAGTGGCGAGCAAGATTTCCAGGAGGGGTCAGGCTAGACCTGGGGAGTTACATAAAACAGGTCCAGAGGAAAGTTATAGTCATAACTCATTCACAGGATCATCCCCTAAGAACAGAGTTTGAGCTTTTGCCCTCTGAGCGGCGCTATCGAGTTCCTAGATGCAGAACAAAGAGGATGCAATTATCTTTTATTCCGTCAGCTGTGAGGCACCTTAATGGCACTTAGTACTGTATAATAGTACTTGCACAAGTTGCATTTTTGCACTTGATCGTGTTCTGTATTTTTTATTTTTTTGTTTATTGGCACATTATGTATATTGGGCGTTATTGTGAATTCCTTCTCTGCTGGTTGGTCTTTGTCGGTGAGTGTTGTTGTATATTTATGTGTTTTATGTGGAGCATTTGCTGCAAATCCAATTTCACCCTGTAGGACAATAAAGGTACTTTGACTTTGACTTTGACTTTGACTCTATAAGCAATGAATGCCAGTGATAAGTAATATATTTTGATTGTTCATTAAATATACATGTTAAATAAGTTATGTTAGCATGTGCTATGATAGCTGAACTGAAATAGATGAGATTAATGGTTCCAGAGCTACAACTCTGGTAGTTGGACTTTTATTTCTGTGTTTATGCTACAGTTTATTAAGTTTCTCTAAATCAATATAGCTTGTTGGTTATGTAAATTCACCCAAAGTTGTCATAACTGTCAAAATTGATGCAAAGTGTTTTTTGTTGAGCCAACACATTATTTTTTAGAGTGCATGATCCTTAAAAAATTATGATTTTCTGCTCAAGAAACATTTCTGGTTATTATCAATGTTGAAAACAGTTGTGCTGATTCATATTTATGTATATGTCAAAACATCTAGTTTTTTATGCAAACTTTAGCACAAAAAAAAAAATTAAGAAACCATCCATGTTATCATTTTGCATTTTATGGGAACGTTACTTTTGAGTTTGTGAAAAAATATCTGAAAAAATCCACTTTTCTGACCCCATTGGCAGATATGTGTTCTTGTTTAAAGTATTAAATCACTTAATTTATGGTACATTTTTTTCAGAAAACAAGTCTTAATATCGTCATTTTGCTACTCCATTAAATGTATCTTGATTTAAGAACGTTTAGATATTTGTACTGGAATAAAAGTCAGAAATACTAAATAGGAATCTTTATTTGCAGTGCGACATGATGAGAATCTGATATGTAGTCCAGTCTGTAAGGTGGAAAATAATCAAAGATATTTGATATCATCTGTTCTGCTGTTAACTGCCATCGTCGTGATCAAGCTATTGAAATTGACTCAACCCCCTCCCCATCAGAAGGGCCAGGTTGAGTTAGAAAGACAAAAGAATGACTGGCCGGCTGGCCAAATGGTTAACACCTTTGATACAATGGGGGAAGTTTTGTCTGATTGGTTACTTTCAAATGTCTCACGGTTTAGTCTGATTGGTCTGTTTTACAAGAGTCAGATTTGAATTTGGTGACTTCAGGAGAGAGGATAAAAGAGAATTGATTCTGTAGCTCGCTCTCTTTTGGATTCTCTGGCTTTCTCTGGGGAGAGCTGTTCTTTAGCTCTCTCCCCCTCTTTCTCTCCCTCTCTCTCTCTCTCTCTCTCTCTCTCTCTCTCTCTTTCTCTCTCTCTCTCACAGGTAACATTCTAGGCAGAGGCCAACAGAGCATAATTAATGGTTTATGTTTACATCTATTTGAAAATATTTAGAGTGTAACCATAACTAGAATTTGTGTTTCCTTTTAGAAGAGATTTATGTCTATGATGTAATTGACATTTTACGTTTACTTGATTGTTAATAAATTGTTACATTTTGATCCTTTCTGAATTAATCTGTAATTATTAACTATCTCCAATGTGGAACGGTATAATTGCAACAAAGGGTTAAAACGGAATGATTAAATGTATGATTAACTATCAAATATAGATGACCAAACAATCGGTTGGGATTCTCTTCTAAATGCGATAACTATGATAAATGGAGTCAGATAAAGAATATTATAATCAAATCCATTCTTCCAGCTGAGACACTGAACGCGTGTGGCCTTCACCGCGGTTCGCTACCGATCCTTGGAGCGAATTCATTGCGGGGCTTTACAAGTCTATGCAAGAATTGCAATAAGAACTAAACTAAACATTTTTGGGAATGTGTTGAAATAACTGCATGTAGTGCGCTGCACTCCAGGCTATTAGAGTAGATAGGAGTATTTTCTGGGAAATAAGCATGGAGCGTTGCATTAAGGCTATTCTAATTTTCGATGCGAGGCAGCGCTGACTCACCAGCCTCAGTTTCCCTGTAAACATGTGCGATCTGTTGCTCCTGATGGCACATGCAGAACTCCAGCCACCTGCCCAGATCTCCTCCTGCCTCCTCCGAGCAGATCCTCTTCCTGCCCACAGGCCTCGCCGTCTCCTGTGAGTCTAATGCAGGGTTTCTGCCAGATTGGCGACCGTAGAAAGGGTTTGCCTCTTCCATTATAAGCGGCCGCCCTGGTGCCATCTGCTCCCCGTGTTGCCCGCTGATGCCTCGCAAATCATTTAGAATTTCACTCCATCTCTGAGACAAAGAAACAGTGAAATTTATGAAAGCTTGTTTCCGCCACAGAATAAAGAATTAAAAAAGGTCAGAATTGTGTGATATAAAGACAGAATTGTGTGATATATTGTGTGATATATTGTGTGAATTGTGCACTTCACTAACATGTAACACATGCTCAATGCGAGCGCTTCACTAACATGTAACACACTCATAACACACACTCGTAACACATGCTCAATGCAAGCGCTTCACTAACATGTAACACACTCATAACACACACTCGTAGCACATGCTCAATGCAAGCGCTTCACTAACATGTAACACACTCATAACACACACTCGTAGCACATGCTCAATGCAAGCGCTTCACTAACATGTAACTCACTCATAACACACACTCGTAACACATGCTCAATGCAAGCGCTTCACTAACATGTAACACACTCATAACACACACTCGTAGCACATGCTCAATGCAAGCGCTTCACTAACATGTAACTCACTCATAACACACACTCGTAACACATGCTCAATGCAAGCGCTTCACTAACATGTAACACACACTCGTAGCACATGCTCAATGCAAGCGCTTCACTAACATGTAACACACTCATAACACACACTCGTAGCACATGCTCAATGCAAGCGCTTCACTAACATGTAACTCACTCATAACACACACTCGTAACACATGCTCAATGCAAGCGCTTCACTAACATGTAACACACACTCGTAACACATGCTCAATGCAAGCGCTTCACTAACATGTAACACACTCATAACACACACTCGTAACACATGCTCAATGCAAGCGCTTCACTAACATGTAACACACACTCGTAACACATGCTCAATGCAAGCGCTTCACTAACATGTAACTCACTCATAACACACACTCGTAACACATGCTCAATGCAAGCGCTTCACTAACATGTAACACACACTCGTAACACATGCTCAATGCAAGCGCTTCACTAACATGTAACACACACTCGTAACACATGCTCAATGCAAGCGCTTCACTAACATGTAACTCACTCATAACACACACTCGTAACACATGCTCAATGCAAGCGCTTCACTAACATGTAACACACACTCATAACACATGCTCAATGCGAGCGCTTCACTAACATGTAACTCACTCATAACACACACTCGTAACACATGCTCAATGCAAGCGCTTCACTAACATGTAACACACTCGTAACACATGCTCAATGCAAGCGCTTCACTAACATGTAACTCACTCATAACACACACTCATAACACATGCTCAATGCGAGCGCTTCACTAACATGTAACTCACTCATAACACACACTCATAACACATGCTCAATGCGAGCGCTTCACTAACATGTAACACACACTCGTAACACATGCTCAATGCGAGCGCTTCACTAACATGTAACACACTCATAACACATGCTCAATGCGAGCGCTTCACTAACATGTAACACACACTCATAACACATGCTCAATGCGAGCGCTTCACTAACATGTAACACACACTCGTAGCACATGCTCAATGCAAGCGCTTCACTAACATGTAACACACTCGTAACACATGCTCAATGCAAGCGCTTCACTAACATGTAACTCACTCATAACACACACTCGTAACACATGCTCAATGCGAGCGCTTCACTAACATGTAACACACACTCGTAACACATGCTCAATGCGAGCGCTTCACTAACATGTAACACACTCATAACACATGCTCAATGCGAGCGCTTCACTAACATGTAACACACACTCATAACACATGCTCAATGCGAGCGCTTCACTAACATGTAACACACACTCGTAGCACATGCTCAATGCGAGCGCTTCACTAACATGTAATACACACTCGTAGCACATGCTCAATGCGAGCGCTTCACTAACATGTAACACACACTCGTAACACATGCTCAATGCGAGCGCTTCACTAACATGTAACACACACTCGTAACACATGCTCAATGCAAGCGCTTCACTAACATGTAACACACTCATAACACACACTCGTAGCACATGCTCAATGCAAGCGCTTCACTAACATGTAACACACTCATAACACACACTCGTAGCACATGCTCAATGCGAGCGCTTCACTAACATGTAATACACACTCGTAGCACATGCTCAATGCGAGCGCTTCACTAACATGTAACACACACTCGTAACACATGCTCAATGCAAGCGCTTCACTAACATGTAACACACTCATAACACGCACTCGTAGCACATGCTCAATGCGAGCGCTTCACTAACATGTAACACACACTCGTAGCACATGCTCAATGCGAGCGCTTCACTAACATGTAACACACACTCGTAACACATGCTCAATGCAAGCGCTTCACTAACATGTAACACACACTCTTAACACATGCTCAATGCAAGCGCTTCACTAACATGTAACACACACTCGTAACACATGCTCAATGCGAGCGCTTCACTAACATGTAACACACACTCGTAACACATGCTCAATGCAAGCGCTTCACTAACATGTAATACACACTCATAACACATGCTCAATGCAAGCGCTTCACTAACATATAACACACTCGTAACACACGCTCAATGCGAGTGCTTCACTAACATGTAACACACTCGTAACACATGCTCAATGCAAGCGCTTCACTAACATGTAACACACTCGTAACACATGCTCAATGCGAGCGCTTTACTAACATGTAACACACACTCGTAACACATGCTCAATGCAAGCGCTTCACTAACATGTAACACACACTTGTAACACATGCTCAATACAAGCGCTTCACTAACATGTAACACACTCGTAACACATGCTCAATGCGAGCACTTCACTAACTTGTAACACACACTCGTAACACATGCTCAATGCGAGCGCTTCACTAACATGTAACACACACTCGTAACACATGCTTAATGCGAGCACTTCACTAACATGTAACACACTCATAACACACACTCGTAGCACATGCTCAATGCAAGCGCTTCACTAACATGTAACACACTCATAACACACACTCGTAGCACATGCTCAATGCAAGCGCTTCACTAACATGTAACACACTCATAACACACACTCGTAGCACATGCTCAATGCAAGCGCTTCACTAACATGTAACACACACTCGTTACACATGCTCAATGCGAGTGCTCCACTAACATGTAACACACACTCATAACACGAATTCGGTAGTTAAACGTGTGTATATTAATGAATTCCAAACATTGTAAGGACGTGTGCACATTCATAATTAGCATAATCCCAGCCCATGAGTTACAACTGCAAATGACGTGGCCAGGAACGCTGTGGAATCTTCTGGAATTCTTTCTCAGGGTTGGCTCCAGTATTTTGCATAAATGCTAAAGAGAGTAATTGGCCTCATGCCTAGCAATAAATATTCAATTATCGTGTGTCCATCAAAGCATTTCACCCAGCTAAAAAACGGCTGGTGCTCTTCTGAAAACGGCGCTTGAGAACGCTTTGCAAGGGCAGCGTTTTTCCAGCTGAGATACTTTGGTTGCTATGATACAGAATATCCATTTGTGTAATGTGTTACTAGTATCTCATTTTGAAGAATATTACTGAATATAAAAATGCAGTTAACAGCAGTATTATCTTCTCCATTATTGTTGTTCAGTCGGTGTACAAGTGGAACGATTGGTCGGTGACAGTGAATCAATCAACGGTCGGTGCGCAATCAACTTTCATTTTAATTGGGCAGCATTATCTTAATTTACATGTTTTTATTGTTTCAGCATGTTTATTAAAAATAATCTCTCATTTCTGTCTGCAATATAGAGTGGGGGAAACGCCCCCCTTAGGGTTAGTTCACCCAAAAATGTAAATTCATACATTAATTACTCGCCCTCATGTCGACCCCAACCCGTAAGACCGTAGAGAAGAAGAAAATATCTTAAATTGTGTTCCGAAGATGAACGAAGGTCTTGCAGGTTTGGAGCGGCATGAGGGAGAGTAATAATGACAGAATAAAAATGTTTGGGTGAACTAACCCTTTAAAGACCGTGTAATGCCGTTTTCTGTACAGTATCTATAAATGCTTGCGCGCTCGCCTTTCTTTGTTTCATAACATAAGATTAATGTTGGGAAAGTTAACATGTAAGTTAGATAAAGTACCCTATTTGAGATTGAATGTATGAATGCATCACAAAAAATCCCGTGCTCTATGGGCACTGCCATTAATAGAGGACAAAGCGAAAGTTGTTTTGCACTCCGTGATAAAGGCACATTTAAATATTTAGCGGGAAACATAAATCCGATCAGTTATCCAGATGGCGACCACTTGATGTGAACAAATGTAAACTCGACGTGTCCTGATGATCACGGTACTCGCATGTTAATGACAGGTGTAAACGCAGCCAGAATAATCACCTCTAGAGTAGATTATTTCTGATAACAAGCTAAATAAATAACAAGTAAATTACATTAGACATACAGTCTAAATTACATTAGACGCTGCTCTCGTATGACTGGATATGAAGCATTTAAGGCTTTTTGCTGAGTCGCACACACTGTTTTTGCGCTGGTGTCATATTTTCTCTGCTTGATCGTTAATATTTATATCATGTTATCCAATAATAGTATGTCAAAAATGTGTTTCTACTGAGTAGTGCGTCATAGCCTACTATCCCCTTGCCAGACCGATAAACAAACAAACACTAGTGATGGGGAGTCGACTCCAAAAGAGTCGGGGTCGACTCTCGGTGTCGACTCTGTTGCTGTGTCCGAAATCGCTCACTTGTTTATTAATTCTCTAATCCCTATAAAGTGCATGGCAGTTGAGTGCACTATAAGCAAGGAGTGAATGAAATGAAGCGAGGAATTCAGACACTGACGAAAAACATTGCGTCAGAGAGCTGTCGCTGCAGAAACTTACACACACATTTATTTGAGTGCTTACTTTAGAAATAGAAAACAGTCACAGCGACTTTAGTTTGTAATTATACATAGGCTTCCTCCATGCTAGCTTTAGTTTAATTGATAGTGCCTATTAAGGCAATAAACATAAATTTGGTTCCCTTTCGAAAGGGAACTCGCGCTGCGTCTCCAGCGTGACAGGTGCCTGAAATCACAATCAAAAAACGTCAATCCTATTGACCGGTGACAGCCTATGATGTCATCAAGGTGCGACCAGGAAGTATATAAGGGCGCCTTGCCAACATGACAGCATCTCTTCGTCTTCAGGGACTGTTTTGCCTGTCTTCACGTAAAGCGTCTACAAGAAGGATAACAATGAAGTGTGCTGAGAAGCAACCCCACTTCCGCAGGTGTGTTGAATGTGTACCAGGGATACACACACACTTTGCGTTTACTGTCTGGGAGAAGAGCATGCACGAGAGGTTCTCGAGGGAGCCTCCTGTGCAAATTGTGAGCGTTTTTCCCCTGAGAACGCTCCGCTCTCGTCTGGACCTCTTTTCGAGGGGAGAGGTTTCAGCATCTGGGAACGGCCCCGCTCGAGCTGAGGCTGAGCGGCGTCTAACATCATGTGGTTCCCAGATGAATCTGTCTCGCCGCTTGGAGACAGGTGTGGTTCTCGTGGGCGATCCAGATCGCGAGAGGCGGACTTTGGAGGAGGAGCAGGATTTATGTTCCTCATCCTCGTCTGCTGCTCTTTCACTCGAGCAGAGGATGGAGGAAGAGGCTGGTGAGTCAGTTGAGGCTGAAGCCTCTCAACCATCCTGTCCCATGTACGGGGAGTTGTTGGAGGTGATGGAACGCGCTGCGGGTAGACTGCAGCTGCCTGGCGGCGCGTGAGGAGAAAGGCTGAGCGTCCAAACAGTGTGGACGATCGTTTTCTCTTCGCCCATGACCTCCCAACTCCTGGGAGTCTTCCATTCCTTCCAGATTTCCATTAGCAGATTTGGAGGGGATGGAAGAAACCATACTCAGCCCGCATCTATCGACTTCAGCGAGCTAATTTCGCTGATGTCGAGGGACTGCCCAAAGCTGGGTATGTGTGTCAGTGCCGCCCGTGGACGAGACGTTTCGCTAACTATCTCGCCTCTGGGCAGCCGTCGACACTGAGGGCTCCCTCCCTGCCGGCGAAACCACTTAGAAGCGACTTCTCATCTGAATGGCAGGGTGTACATGTCAGCGGGTCGCGCTGCGGCGGTGTTGCAGGCTTACCAGGCAGACCTGTTGAGGGACCTCGATCAGTGGGAGGGACTACCCCCTGATGCGATAGTCGAGTTGCGCCGGACCGCGGATTTCGCTCTCCAGGCCACCAAACAAATAGCGCTCTCCATCGGTCGTTCGATGGCGGCGATGGTGGCCATGGAGAGGCATCTGTGGTTAAACCTTGTGGACATCGGGGAGAAAGAGAAGTCCTTTCTCCTTGATGCCCCGGTTTCGCCATCTGAACTTTTCGGCACCTCCGTCGAAGCGGTGGTGGGAAAGTTCGGAGAGGCGAAGGCGCGCTCGGCAGCATTTAGAACATGCATTCCGCTGAGGTCCGGGACCGCGCCCAGGCAGTCGGGTGTCCCTGGCCCATCACGGTCTGAGGGCTGGAGGCGGGACCAGCGAACCAGCATTGCCTCTCGAGCGCCCCCTCCGCGGAGGACACCCGCAACAAGAGGATGAAGGAAGCCGGAGCTGGAAACCGGAACCAACGGAGGCAGCGCGATAGGACTCCGCCCCCTAGGGCGCGCAGATGAGCGCTGCTTTTCCCTTCCTCTTGCCTCTTTCCCTGGGCGCTTTACATCAGGCCGATGGGCCTATGATGAGCAGATATGTAAGATCTGACGACCCGCCTGGCTTGTTTGGTGAGAGCGCCCCCCTCGGGATGGTGGTCGAACACTGGCCTGATGGCTGGTTTTTCAAGGTTTGAAGCACCAGAAGATGCGAGCGGTGAGTCCCCCTCGAGAAGGGTGAAACATTTTCACTATGTTTTTCAGGACTTTTTATTTTCGCTCTCCCGAGAGGTTTTTTGGGGAATTATGGAACATCGCTGGACTTCGCAGGGCCTGCAGCTCCCCGTGAGTAAGCTAAGAACGATCTTCTTTGCAACATTATATGTTTGTGTATAAGTGCCTCACTTTAGCTAGTAGAGATTTGCCGCCTCTCCGTGTTATCTCTCCCACTAATGTGGGTAGCTGAATTTGCGCTCTTGCCCGAGGGCCTGTAGTGTCAGGGGCGAGCTGTGTTTTCCTAGCTTAAAGTGTGAAGTAGCTGACGACCGGGTATGCATTCATGCATGAGCTGTAGTGAGATCTGCACCCAGCTCTGCAAGGCTTTGGGAAGGGTTTTTTTCGGGGCCTCATTGTTTCATAAGTGGTGATAATATTTCTTTCCCGAGCCCTGAGTAGATCTAGTGCAGACTTAGCGTCGCACCACTTGGCCTAGGCTTCGTTAAGGATGGGGGGCGTTCCCTTTTAAGAAAGGTTTGTTCGCCCCTGGCCTGTCTTTTAAGTTAGAAACAGGGCTTTGTTTCTGCATCCTTGATTCAAGCCTCCTCTTATTACAGAGTCGTCCGGCCAAGGCCCGCCCCCTTCTCTGCGTTCTGGGGTTATTGAGTAATGCAGTCTAGGTGTTGCAGCAGGGATAGCGACTTTGCCAGTAATCGTGGGGCGGGCTTAAGCGTATTTCGCTTGTTTGCGATTAGACTTTATTTGCTGTTCCCGCCTTTCAGAGCTTGTGTGGCCGCCACCTTCTGGCCTCATCCTGGAGGATGGCATGGCCGGTGGGTTGCATATTTGTATGATATTTTCACCCTTGCTCTATGTCTTCTGCTCCACCTTCTTTAGGGCTCGGGTTGAGCTGAACATCGAACAACCTTCTGTTTGCCGGTTTTGGTCAGATGCTCCCCTGAGGCCCGAGCATTGCCAATGGCTGACGCCCTCGCATGTACGGCAGGCCGCTGTATGAAAAAGTAAGACAACCGCCCCGAAGCAGGTGACGTAAGTTGTACTCCCCTCGCTTTAGAGGGTTTGTTAAGCATTTGTTTGCTTAGTGCACTGCTGTTGGCAATGTGATTAGGTTCATGTCTGTAGGCACTGCCCGTGAGACTGTGCCGTCATGGAGGCCATCTAGCCTCTGGGATGGAGCCAGCCCCAGGTGCGGGCATATGAAGGCCAGCTGGTTGTGAGTAGCCAGCTTGGGCAGTCTGGGCAGCAGACTCCAGGACAGGTAGTAGGCATCAACAGGCCTCCTTGCAAGAGAGTCTCGACGCCGTGGCCCATAAGTGTGCCCTGGAGGCTTTTCTCCATCAACGTCGACTTCAGCAGAAACCTCGTCAACTAGTAGGCCCTTTTTGGCCTCCTTGGGTATGAGTCCCCAGGTGCTAACTGGATGTCCAGGTCTTCGTCAGCAGCAGACAGATACCGTCAGCCCGGCCGCAGCAGCCAGCCTTCCTCTAATTGCGGCAGGGTCCATAGAATCTGCAGGCCTCCTATTTGGAGGTAGGCCCTGCCAGGCCTCCCTGAGGGGTAGGCTCCCGGCTTTTGGGTTACCTTGGCTTAGGTGGTAGGGAGCCTGAGAGCCTGCTGTGAGTAGCAGGCTTTGTCCGGTCTCCCCCGAGGGGGTATTACTGGGCATTAGTCCCTCGACGGCTGGCACGAGCTGCTAGTAGGTGGTAGGAGCTACCAGGCCTCCCTAAGAGCCTGCTGTGGGGTAAGCAGGCTCACTTGACCTCCCCTGTGGGGGCGTTCCCGGGCTCCAGTCACTGGATGGCTAGCATGAGGTGCTAGTAGGTAGTAGGCCTCACCCGGCCTCCCTGAGGGCGAGTTCCCGGTTCCCAGTCGCTGTGGCGGTGAGGATGAAGTACTGTGAGTAGCACGTTCTGCTATCAGGTGGTAGGCACTGGGCCTCCCTGAGATCGTTCCCCGGTCCCCAGTTTTGGTAACGGATCGTGGCATGGGTTGCTAGCAGGTAGCAAGCTGCACTGGGCTTCCCTGTGGGATTCGCTGTGGAGTAGTAGGCCTCACGTGGCCTCCTCTGAGGGCATGTTCCTGTTTGCGGTTTCTGGATGAGTCCAGTCACTGAGCGGAAGGCTGTGATGGAGGAATGCCCGACGATAGGTGGTAGGCCTCACTAGGCCTCCCTGATGGAGCGAGTCCCTGTTCTTCCCAGCTACCTCGAGGGCTAGCTCGACTGCTATCAAGTGTTAGGCCTGTCTGGCCTCCCTGAGGGCGAGCTCCGCTGTTGGACACGCGAGCAGTCGGCACAGGTTACCAGGTGGAGGCCCCTTCCGGCCTCCCTGGGGAACGAGTTCCCTAGGCGGGAACGCACAACTGGCCTTACGCTGACAGCTAGTGGTCACCTGCTATCAGGCTCCGGTTTTTAGCCGTTTGCAAGACCTGAAGGCGGTGTTCATGCCCTAGCATGGCGACGCTGCTGCTATGCGGTCCCTGCAGGAAGGGACTTTCATAGATTGCCTACAGCATGGTTACCTACCAGGCAGGCTTATGAGCTCCTCTCAAGTGAGAGTTTGCTGTGAGCTTACGGCCGCCTGGCGCTGATCCATTGGTTGTAGGCCCCTCGGGGCCTCCCTGGTACGATCAGCCTGTAAGGCCTTTGGCCTCCTAAGCACGTTTTAAAGTAAGTGCTTGGTAGATCCGAGGATCGAGCGGCTGAACTCCCCTCGCTAGCAAGGGTTAGAAAGCACTTCGCTGAGCGCTGCTCTCCAGGATAACATGTCTCTGAGGTCCGGCTGGTGGAGGACACTGCCTTTTCTGCAGTACCCTAGCGGGATGTCTCTTCGGAGGCGAGTACCAGAGGCTCTGTACTTTACAGACAGGGTTGGCTAGACTGACGTGTCCCATACGGGGGCCCCTAGGTCAGATCTCCCTGGTGGCATTCGGTGAAATCCCCCCGAATAGTGACTGGCGCGGGTTCCCTCGGGTTCCCTTGCCACGTTCCCTTAAAGGAACCCCTTCTGTTGAATGGGCTGGTTCCAGGCCTTCGAGCGGCCAGGGTAGGACCTCATGGTATGCGAAGGTTCCTTCTCAGGTTATAGCTTGGGCTTTGACCGTAGGGAGCGCTGTCACTGACAGCCTAATGTGAATAGAAGGGGAGTGGTTCAGGCATTTCAGTTGAATTTGGTTGTCCTGACAGTTGTCACTGCCCGGTGGGCATGTACTCCCTTCGGCATGGCGGCGTGGGTATATCGTTCCCCGTAGCGTCAGCTGACGCAGCGCGAGTTCCCTTTCGAAAGGGAACGTCTCCGGTTACGTATGTAACCTAGGTTCCCTGAGAACAGGGAACGAGACGCTGCGTCGCTTTGCCATGCCTCAGGGCTTGCCTGCCGAACAGTCCCTTCAGACGATTAGATGCTGTCATGTTGGCAAGGCGCCCTTATATACTTCCTGGTCGCACCTTGATGACATCATAGGCTGTCACCGGTCAATAGGATTGACGTTTTTTGATTGTGATTTCAGGCACCTGTCACGCTGGAGGCGTTCCCCGTAGCGTCAGCTGACGCAGCGCGAGTTCCCTGTTCTCAGGGAACCTAGGTTACATACGTAACCGGAGACGTTTTCTATGGTTAACCTTGTGTTCATAATCATTAAACTAAATCATAAAAAACACCTCACATCAAGAAGAAATGCATGAATAAGTGTACATTATTATATTTATATCTTTAACTCACCTTTTAAGACAATGATCGTGTGCGTTTAGCCCCATCACTCAACAACAGCTTTTTTCATGACTTTTTTTTCCTGTGTAAAATTAGGTATCGGCATCATTAGGTATCATCAAGTCATCGCTAAATTGGACTCATTTGGACGATCACACTAAAAGGAGCGAGGTTTTAATAAGGAGATTTTAAGGCTTTGTGTTGGGGGAGAAATAATTTAAGTGTGTAACAACTGCAATTTTGTCTTATTTCTGACCCTGTTTTGATGTAAAGTAAATGGAGTCGAGGAGTCGATTCCATAGACTCCTACAGCGGGAGTCGGGAATTGGAGTCGACTCCAAAAAACCTGGAATCGAACATCCCTAACAAACACAGACCGGAAGTGTTGAGAAGCAGCTGAGGACTGTCATTTTTTAAAATATTTTACTTTATTTACCTCAGGAATGTTATATGCAGCTGCACTTGGGAAAGAAAGTGCACGAGATGAGACCACTACAAAGACCATTGATTAAGAATAGCCTACATTCATGGGCGTCGGAAGCAAAAAAAATGTGGGTGGGTCCTCAGAAATTTTTTACTGGAGTAGATGCCAATTACATTAAATACAAATATACCACTTTGCTTGGCAAAGGCATTTATTTTCAATAAAAATGAAGAAAATATTAGAAAAGTGGAAATAAAGCGTCTAACGTGTTTAATAATAAGTGTTTATCGATTAGGGTTAGGTAAACAGACATGTGCTGAATGTTAGAGACGATAAAAGTGAGTGGGTCCAATATTATTGATCGTAAAAAGTGGGTGGGTCTTGTCCCACACACATACAATGGTTCTGACGCCCATGCCTACATTTATACATAGTTAACCGAATCAAAATGTATATTCATATTGAATGACAGGTGCAGCTTCAAATGTGTTCATAGTCAATACAACTTATATGTAAACTATTGTCAGCGAAGTCCACTTCACCTGATATACCGTGCTCAGGGAGTAGTGAACAGTGCGTAGGGACCCTGTCGAATGGAACGCACCTATCATGTGGGTACACAATAGCTGATGCAGGAGTAAGTGTAACATAAAGCAATTTGGCGTCACAACACTTCCTTGAGTTCCAGGCGTTTCCGTGTCGTAAATAAAATCATTTTTTAAATATTAAATGTGCATTTGCATATTAAAATCACACAAAAAAAACCCACCCCCCGCGACACTCACCTTTTAACTCTGAGGAGTTTGCAGGTCTGTTTCGTACCAACTAACATTTTGAAAATACGAACATTTTCGTGAATCCTAAAATTTGTGTCAGAACGGCTTTACGAACGATTTACACACACATTCGTTCTGCTCGTGTTTCATGAATGAGGCCCATTGTCTTCTCGTCACGTGATCAGTGCTGTGCACTATGTACGACTCGGAACAGCTCGTGTTGATGAGCTGATGGAATTGAAGCGACTGTGAAGGAATTGAAAATAATCAAAGATATTTGATATTTGAAATCCAACAAAAGAGATTTGCTTTACTGTTGTCACCCCCCATTTGCTTATCAGAAGGGCCATCTGGAAGACAATAGAGAGGCCTGCAGGCCACATGGGGTCACACCTTTACAGTGGGGGGAGTTTGGTTTGAATGTCATGTTTTAGTTTGGTCTGATTGGTCAGTTTAAATATCTCACATCTGGTTTCAGTCACATGGTCAAGGAATAGATAAAACAAGATTGGAACTGTTGCTCTCGCTCTTTTCTCTGGCTCTCTTACTCTCTGGCTCTCTTACTCTCTGGCTCTTGAGGTCATTGGGGCTTCTCTTCTTTGCTCTCTTCTTCTCTCTCTCTTCTCTCTTTCTCTCTCTCTCTCTCTCTCTATCCCTCAGGTAACATTTTATTCATGCTGTGTACGATTAATGGTATAAGTTTATCATCTCATACATCCATTTTGAAACTATTTTAAGTGTAACCATAACCAGATTTTTTCATTAAATCCTTTCTATTACGAATACTGTGCTAACTAGTTTTGATTTGGTATTGACTTTGAAGTGCTCCCTATTTCAATACAATATAGTCACATTATAGCAACGCTCTCCCACATATTTTGCTATTGTAACTGCACTTATCTCCGTCGTTGGTATAAGTTGCAGTGGGTAGAAATAGACGAGAAATGTACAGTTTTCTTCCATCTTTCTGATAACGTTTCTTTAGTCTTCTGGCAACCCTGCAGATTGAACCATCTACAGGAGTCCACTCTTACAACTGTTATCCACCTGAATTAAATTGTTTTTATTTCTATAAAAAGCAAAACTAGTGTGGGGGTATAATGTAAAAGTAGCATTGGCACATTCTGTCCTAACTTGACCCTCACACTCCATCACGAGGTCATGACAATATGACACGAGACAGCTTTTCACCTCGACGAGAAATCTCGTCACAGTTCAGTCTCGCGAGATCTCGTCACAGTTCAGTCTTGCGAGATCTCGTCACAGTTCAGTCTTGCGAGATCTCGTCACAGTTCAGTCTTGCGAGATCTCGTCACAGTTCAGTCTCGCGAGATCTCGTCACAGTTCAGTCTCGCGAGATCTCGTCACAGTTCAGTCTCGCGAGATCTCGTCACAGTTCAGTCTCGCGAGATCTCGTCACAGTTCAGTCTCGCGAGATCTCGTCACAGTTCAGTCTCGTGAGATCTCGTCACAGTTCAGTCTCGCGAGATCTCGTCACAGTTCAGTCTCGCGAGATCTCGTCACAGTTCAGTCTCGCAAGATCTCGTCACAGTTCAGTCTCGCGAGATCTCGTCACAGTTCAGTCTCGTGAGATCTCGTCACAGTTCAGTCTCGCGAGATCTCGTCACAGTTCAGTCTCGCGAGATCTCGTCACAGTTCAGTCTCGTGAGATCTCGTCACAGTTCAGTCTCGCGAGATCTCGTCACAGTTCAGTCTCGTGAGATCTCGTCACAGTTCAGTCTCGCAAGATCTCGTCACAGTTCAGTCTCGCGAGATCTCGTCACAGTTCAGTCTCGTGAGATCTCGTCACAGTTCAGTCTCGCGAGATCTCGTCACAGTTCAGTCTCGCGAGATCACACCCCTAGTGCAAAAAGATAAAAACTGAATGTTTCTTTAAAGGCACAATATGTAATTTTCTGCCACTAGAGGTCACTTATTAACAAAGGCGTGTCTTGACTCTTGATAGGGCGGAGCTTTTATTCTGCCGCGAGCGCTTCCTCTTCTTCCGCTCGTGTGTGTGTGTGTGTGTAACGCAGCGCTGTTTGATCCTCTCACACACATGTGAGTGTGTTAAAGTGATGTTGTAACGTTGGCTCGGCGCTACTATGAGACTCTTGTTCACACTGCAGTGAGCGAGATCATATGAGGCGGTAAAACATGGCACAGCAGATTCACACAATCAGACCAACTGTGTTGAGCTGGAGGACAATCATCAGTTTCTGTCCATCAATGATCCAAACAGTGTCTAATAAAACGCAGCAGATATTAAAGTGGCGCTAGTGTTGCCATGGTTACTACACCATAACACCGGAGAGTGACGCGGGCGTGATGTCATTGATGGGCGACACACACACGCGCTTATTTAATTGGATTTAAACATTTTCGGAAACATTTGGGATAATGTAAGTACCCAAGTCAACAAAATATATATATCATTGTTCTAGTGGTATTTGGATATTTTAACCCAAAAATCTTACATATTGTGCCTTTAACATTTGCATTACCTAGGAAAATGCAACATTCGTTTTCACAACATTATGCAAACGTTCTTAAAATTAGGAAGGCCATTCCTGTTTTACATCATAATGCAATATTCAAATCAAGCATTACTCTTAATAATCCTCGGCATGCAACCATTTGCGCTACAGACATGAATCAAATCGCCTCTGGAAAAAACCTTAGCAACCACAATAATTGGAACAAAATCCTCTGTAATTAATTGTATTGAGTATTGAATATTCTGTGAGTCAGTGCTTGTGATCACAAAGGTTGAATTTACTCAGAAGCAGAGGCTGAAACCCACAATCCTTCGGGAAATAACTTCACCCGGATTGTTCAATAATTGTGTCCTTCAGAGAAGTTGAGGCTGAAAATGTGTGAAATGACAGGGTCCGTGGAATAAAAGCTCTTCTATGAGCTTTTAATTCTCTGTTCGGGGTTCTGTCAAACTGTGAAAGTGAGTACTTCAGCTATAAAAAGCAACTTGCTTTTGTGTCCGAACTGCTTGAGTGGCTCTCGGGCGAAATAACCTCAGCATCTGGTCTCAGCGAGGGTCCTGCCGCTCCAAAAATACATCATCCACCGAGAAAAACATCATTTTCACCATGACAACATTCCTGCTATTCTTCTGGACTGATCTGAACCGATGAACTCATGCAAGGCTTCAGTTATGCTTTTTGTTTCTGAAGGCAAATGTCACGTTTGTTTTTGCTCGTAGTGATTCAGATAAACTCCTAAACATAAACCTTGTTTTTGAATCATGGATTTACCTATGGTTTACAACCGATGAAACTCGGGGACCTGGGTCATATATACAGACCAAAATATCACTTTTGATGCTAGACGTTATGAAACCACCGTATGGAAGCCTATTTCAGACATAATCATCGGTAAATCATATTTTTTTTAATGGGATTAAAAAGTCAAAATTCTGAAATAAAAAGCACATTTTAAAAAGTCATAATTGAGATAAACAGTGAAAGTTATACTAAACCATAATTATTAGATAAGTCAAAATTGACATGTTATAATTATGACATACTAAATAATAGTTGTCAAAATGAGATAAAAAGTAATAGTGCTGTTAATTATATCATTTCATAATAATTAGATAAAAAGTCAAAAACGGCATACTAAGTCACAGAAAGTTGAAAACATTTTTTTTAAATGATTTACTAAATCATAATAATGAGATTAAAAGTCGAAATTATGACACTCATTAGTTTCAAAGTTAAAACAATGACGTTATAATTATGAAATACTAAATCATATTTTTGATAAAAGTCGAAATTATTACATAAATCAAAATGATGACAAATTATAATTATGAAATACTAAATTATTATTGTGACATAAAAAGTCGAAATTATGACTTATAATGAGTAATAATCATGGCATAATTATTAAAGTGAAAACAATAATATTATAATTAGGAAATACTAAATCATATTTATGAGATAAAAGCCGAAATTATGACACTAAGACAATTATTACATAGATCAAAATTATGACAAAAAAATATAATTATGAAATACTAAATTATTAAGATAAAAGTAAAAAATAATACATACTAAGTCATAATTATTGCATAAAAAGCTAAAAGTATGACAAAAAGTTACAATTATGAATTACTACATCATAATTATGAGATCTTTTTTTTTATTGAAATTCCGATTTAAAAAGTCATAATAATTAGAAAAAAAGTCAAAATTATGACAAGTTACAATTATGACATAGTAAACCATAATTATTAGATAAAAAGTCAAAATTATGCATAGTTTTTACATAAAAAGTTGAAATGATTACATTTAAAGGTTATAATTATGAAATACTAAATCATAATTATGGATAATATGTTGAAATTATGACATTAAGTCATAATGAGATCAAAAGTAATAGTTATGAAATATTAAATCATAATTATGAGATGTTGAAATTATGACATTGTCATAATAATGAGATCAAAAGTAATAATTATTAAATATTAAAGCATAATTATGAGATATGTTGAAATTATGACATATTAAGTCATAATACTGAGATAAAAGTAATAATTATTAAATATTAAATCATAATAATGAAATAAAAGTAAAAAATTGCATGCTAAGTCATAATTATTGCATTAAAAGCTGAAATTATGACAAAAAGTTACAATTATGTAATACTATACTATACTCATAATTAAGAGATCATTTTTTATTGAAATTATGACACAAAATCATGATAATTAGATAAAAAGGTCAAAATTATGGCATACTAAGTCATAATAGTTAGATTAAAAGCTGAAATGATGACACTAATACATAATTATGTAATACTATACTATACTCATAATTAAGAGATCATTTTTTATTGAAATTATGACACAAAATCATGATAATTAGATAAAAAGTCAAAATTATGACATACTAAGTCAGTTATTACATAAAAAGTTAAAATGATTACACTAAAGGTTATAATTATGAAATACTAAATCATAATTATGAGATAATACATTGAAATTATGACATACTAAGTCATAATAATGAGATAAAAAGTAATAATTATGAAATACTAAATCAATTAATAAATTATGACGTACTACAGTAAGTCAATTATGAAAAATCTGAATTGTGACATACAAGTCAGAATTGTCAAAGTTTAAATTATGAAATGAAAATTAAAAAATATAACATATTAATCATATTAATAAATAAAAACACATTTTATGTTGTAATTATGATTTACCAAAGCATGATTTCTTTTTCTTATGAGGCTTCCATAACACTGATGCCAGACTTCAAGATGAATGTGGATGGAGCTCAAACCTCTCTAATATCAGTTTGTTTCATGTTGCTCAATCGTTTGTTTACCCAGAATCCTGCCTGTTTTTAACAGCTCAATAAGACGGCTTTATTTGTTCTTCTGGACGCACCTGTTGCTCTTTGGCTCGTGCGGGAGTCCTCATCTCTTTAGTGTTCATTTCCAGTTGCATCACCCCAGCGGCTTTTTCCTTAAAAACAATTTAGCCTCCCCTATGACTATAAAGAACAAAACAAGGCACTGAGCCGTAACTGCGCTCTGTTGCTTTATGGCCAATTATAGTTCATTTTTGCATCTATAAACAGCGAGTGTTACATGAGTTCAAGCGCAGGTAGAGCAGAGAGAGAAACATGAGGCCTGGAAATGTCCGTCATGGAAATGCCACGTGACCCGTCCAGAAGGTCGAGGACGACCGTGCTGCTCGTGAATTAGAAGGGAAAGGGTTTTTCCATTATTTCAGTTTGCATTTTGTCCAATAATGTGTGTCTCATTAATCTCAGACTGTTTCTGTTGCCATGAATTGCTTTGGCTGCATCTTAAATCGCATACTTCCCTACTATATAGTAGGCGAAAAACAGCATGTGACAAAAGAAGTATGTAAGAATTCACAGTACTCATTAAAGAGTCGGTAAAAAGTGGAAGACCTACTACTTCTGGAGGGATTGTGAGGTGTGCATACGATGGACACTACTATCCCATGATGACGCCACAGGAGAGGATCAATGAATGACGCTGTAGATCACATGATAATAACATAATTGCGGATGTAGTACGTCCAGATTACATTCATACTACACACACTCAAACTATACAGAACACACTTTTTTACTGGTCGTGAAGTAATTACTTATTCAAAATAAGTACCTACTCAAGAGAGTATGTGATTTTGGACGCAGCCTATGGCTATGTTGGCAATAGAATACAAGTATACTTCTTATTGCATACTGTGCAGTGATATACTGCGTACAAGAGATGACTGATACCACTTATTTTATTTCTGATCAGCTAATAGGTCATTTAATGCTGGCAAATCGATTAATCACGATTAATCGCAGCTAAAATAAAAGTTTGTGTGTGGGATCACATATATTATAGTGCTGTCAAATCGATTAATCGTGATCAATCACATCTAAAATAAGTTTGTGTGTGTGTATGATCACATATATTATAGTGCTGTCAAATCGATTAATCACGATTAATTGCATCTAATATAAAAGTTTGTGTGTATGATCATATATATTATAGTGCTGTCAAATCGATTAATCGTGATTAATCGCATATAATATAAAAGTTTGCATGTATGTTCACATATATTATAGTGCTGTCAAATCGATCAATCGTGATTAATCGCATCTAACATAAAAGTTTGTTTGTGTGTGTGTATGATCACATATAGTGCTGTCAAACTGATTAATCGCATCTTATATAAAAGTTTGTGTGTATGATCACATATATTATAGTGCTGTCAAATTGATTAATCGTGATTAATCGCATCTTATATAAAAGTTTGTGCATGTATGATCACATATATTATAGTGCTGTCAAATTGATTCATCGTGATTAATTGCATAAAATATACACGTTTGTGTGTACGATCACATATATTATAGTGCTGTCAAATCGATCAATCACGATTAATCACATCTAACATAAAGGTTTGTGTGTGTGTATGATCACATATTATAGTGCTGTCAAATCGATTAATCGTGGTTAATCGCATCTAATATAAAAGTTTGTGTGTATGATCACATATATTATAGTGCTGTCAAATCGTTTAATCGTGATTAATCACATCTAACATAAAAGTTTGTTTGTGTGTGTGTGTGTGTGTGTGTGTGTGTGTATGATCACATATAGTGCTGTCAAACTGATTAATCGCATCTTATATAAAAGTTTGTGTGTATGATCACATATATTATAGTGCTGTCAAATTGATTAATCGTGATTAATCGCATCTAAAATAAGTTTGTGTGTGTGTATGATCACATATTTTATAGTGCTGTCAAATCGATTAATCGCGATTAATTGCATCTAATATAAAAGTTTGCATGTATGTTCACATATATTATAGTGCTGTCAAATCGATTAATCATGATCAATCGCATCTAACATAAAAGTTTGTGCATGTTTGATCACATATATTATAGTGCTGTCAAATCGATCAATCGTGATTAATCACATCTAACATAAAAGTTTGTGTGTGTGTGTGTGTGTGTGTGTGTGTGTGTGTGTGTGTGTGTGTGTGTATGATCACATATAGTGCTGTCAAACTGATTAATCGCATCTTATATAAAAGTTTGTGCATGTATGATCACATATATTATAGTGCTGTCAAATTGATTCATCGTGATTAATTGCATAAAATATACAAGTTTGTGTGTACGATCACATATATTATAGTGCTGTCAAATCGATCAATCACGATTAATCACATCTAACATAAAGGTTTGTGTGTGTGTATGATCACATATTATAGTGCTGTCAAATCGATTAATCGTGGTTAATCGCATCTAATATAAAAGTTTGTGTGTATGATAACATATATTATGGTGCTGTCAAATCGTTTAATCGCATCTAACATAAAAGTTTGTGTGTGTGTGTTTGTGTGTGTGTGTGTGTGTGTGTGTGTGTGTGTGTGTGTGTGTGTGTGTGTATGATCACGTATATTATAGTGCTGTCAAATCGATTAATCACATCTAACATAAAGGCTTGTGTGTGTGTGTGTGTGTGTGTGTGTGTGTGTGTGTGTGTGTGTGTGTGTGTGTGTGTGTGTGTGTGTGTGTGTGTGTGTGTGTGTGTGTGTATGATCACATATATCATAGTTCTGTCAAATAGATTTATCACGATTAATCGCATCTAACATAAAAGTTTATATATGTGTGTGTTTCTGTGTGTGTGTGTGTGTGTGTGTCTGTGTATGATCACATATTATAGTGCTGTCAAATCGATTAAGCATGATTAATCGCATCTAACATAAAAGTTTGTATGATCACATATATTATAGTACTTTCAAATTGATTAATCGTTGTAGTAAAGCTGGTTTGTGTGGGAAGAAGGAGGCGGGAACCGGCGAACATTCAAAATGTTTAATAAAAAATAAACACAAAATAAAATGGCGGCGGCAGCCCCTCGCGGCCGACTGCCGCCTACACACAAACACAAATGAACATAACATGAAAATAAAGGCTGCAGCCCCTCACGGACGACTGCAGCGGACACATAACAAAACTAAAATAAAACACAACACAAAATCCAGGCCTGGTCCTCTCTCGTCCTTCACTGTCGTCGCTCCTCCTTTATTCTCCCTCACTCCTCCGCGAGAGCCGAGATCGCTGCGGCGTGCAGCTGGCGCTCATCCTTCCTGATGAGCGCCGCCTCGTCCTGCCCTCACGGTCCCTCGGCCTCGCTGCTCGCCACAATCGTGATTAATCACATCTAGCTTCATATTTTTGCATTAAATGCCTTACTTTTGGCAGCCTTGTGTTTTATGGAAGTTTATATCTCACAATTCCCAGAAAATTAGTAAGAATTGTGAGATAAAAAGACGCAATTACCTAAACAAATTACTTAATAATGACAGACAGATAAGATTCAAGGGTTTGTACATTTTTGAATGTGGCAATTTGTATAAATTCAGTCATTTTGTCTTGTGGAGTATATGTAAACATCTATTATGTGAAATAGCTTATTCAAGTAACATGCTATTTTAATAATTTTATTCTGCAAGGGATATGAAACTTGTGAGCACGACTGTAGTAGCTTAGGATGCTTTTGCCGATTGTGCGAGTCTGAGAATCACCAATCGCTCTTTACATTAATTGCCTGTTACAGTTTTAAAAGTACTTTATAAATCAATAAACTAAACTAAATTAATGCAAATAAGCACGCTTCTTTAGAAACCCTTGAACTCAAAATATACCACATTGCTATCAGATTGTGGGAGACATGTTTGTGAGGCATAATCTTGACAAACTGTTTTGGAAATGTTGGTGTTTCCTCACTCAAGTAGTTAGGAGCTGTATTTGTTTGTGGTTTTAATAGGGACTTTGTCCACTGAGACACACTACAGCTGTGACCGGGAAATCTCCAGCCTGCTGTTGACGATTACATAATAAGAGAAACAGCTGAGAAGTTCCACCGGACAGAAATCTCACACGTCTGCGAGCCTGAAGGAAAGCCGATATTAGCGATGACACACAATGCCAATGGTCTCGGCTGTGGGAGTTGTTAATTGATGGGTTCAGAGGGGAAAAGACAGTCTTTTGTCTCATCTGTCTCTAACATTGGCACTTCTTTTAAAGTTGGCAGTGTCTCCCTCTCATTCTGTGTGATTGTCCTCCTGCTGGGATAACAGTTATGTCACCGATGGACTTGATAGTGTAGATGAACGGCTACTTATAGACTGTTTTTAGATTCATTTTATTTTATTCTACTCGTAGTCACTAAACTCGCCTGAGACCAAGTTGTTAAACAGTAAATAATGTGAGAGATAACCATAGAGCTGCCTCTAATGACATATAATCTTGACTAAACTAAAATGAGAAAGATTAATCTTAACCTGTTAACAAACCTTTATAACCTGAGCTTTAAATGTAAGTTTAGAATCTGTATTCCAATGCATTACAACTGAGAAACAACCTGCGGCCACATCCCTGACACAAAAACATCTGGCTCTTCACTGATCCTATTTGACTGTGTGAAAAAACACACTGTAAACCCCTAACGCTCAAAATAATGAATTGGTTTGAGTAGAGCCAACTCAAATAAAACAAATTAGTTCAATCAAATTAACATTTATAAGTATTAAGAGCTTTCTTTTTGTTTCGAGTTCTCAAAACTGCACATTTTCAGTAATCTGAATTGTTTCATTGTTTTGAGTTTGATGAACTTGCTTCTTTTATTTTAGACAAACTTAAAGGGTTAGTTCACCCAAAAATGAAAATAATGTCATTAATTCCTCATGCCGTTCCACACCCGTAAGCCCTCCGTCCATCGTCAGAACACAAATGAAGATTTTTGTGTTGAAATCCGACGGCTCAGTGAGGCCTGCATAGCCAGCAATGACATTTCCTCTCTCAAGATCCATTAATGTACTAAAAACATGTTTAAATCAGTTCATGTGAGTACAGTGGATCAATATTAATATTATGAAGTGACAAGAATATCCGATCATGATTCATTTGATATGCTGATTCATAACTGGGCTGGGATTTCTAATTCCCAGCATGCTTTGCCATGGACTAGAGCAGAGGAGACGTGTTCTCTGGAGTGACCAATTACGCCTCTCTGTCTGGCATGGACGAGTCTGGGTTTGGTGGTTGCCAGGAGAACGGGACTTGCCTGACTGCATTGTGCCAAGTTTAAAGTTTGGTGGAGGAGGGATTATGGGGTGGGGTTGTTTTTCAGGGATTGGGCTTGGAAGTGAAATTAACATTTTGGACAATTTCATGCCCCCAACTTTGTGGGAACAGTTTGGGGACGGCCCCTTCCTGTCCCAACATGACTGACCAGTGCACAAAGCGTCCATAAAGACATGGATGAGCGAGTTTGGTGTGGAGGAACTTGAGTCCTGACCTCAACCCGATAGAACACATTTTGGATGAATTAGAGCGGAGTCTGAGAGCCAGGCCTTCTCGTCCAACATCAGTGCCTGACCTCACAAATGCGCTTCTAGTAGATTTCCCATAAACACACTCCTAAACCTTGAGGAAAGCCTTCCCAGAAGAGCTGAAGCTGTTAGAGCTGCAAAGGGTGGGCCAACTCCATATTAAACCCTACGGATTAAGAATGGGATGTCATTAAAGTTCATGTGCATGTAAAGGCAGGCGTCACAAAACTTTTGGTAATATAGTGGATGTTCTGAAAAAATGTCTAACTGTAAGTCATAAAAACATTATTTCTGAATGTTCCCTGGACGTTCAACGCATTTAAAAAAAGTGTTTCTTGTCTATACTAATATTAAGGGAACAGAATGTTCTCGGAACGTTCTGAAACTGCAATGAATTGATTATTAATTATTCATTTTATAATTTATCTATTTTTTAGATCAACTCCAGTAACTTTATATATTAAAACCAATAAGGATGCAATGATATATATTACAGTAGTGGGTTTTGCGATATGTTTAGATTGTCCGGTTGTCTGCGATCTAATGCTCAGTTGATATCTTGGATATATTTCATTTGAAGTTACTTTTGTATACATACTATAAATTGCAGAAACAGCGTAGTGTGCTATTTAGAACTATTTTCTGAAGTGTAGAGGCCAGTGGGTGTGTCCTATGGGGGCGTGGCCCATGGGTAATCAGGGGGCCAATCACTGATCCTCACTGACCATTATCATTCTCAATCACTATCAGCTGCATCAGTGTGAAGAGCTTTTAAAGGACGCTTGGACTGTTTCACGAGTGGAAATGCTGCATGAACGCTGGTGGATTGAGTAGCACGGCTGCATTTCCCCTCATTTTTATATTGCAATGTACATCTTATTTTTTAAATATATTATCATTTTCTATATTTATTTACGTTTTTGTTGTTTTGTGATTTATGAATTGTTTGCCTTTTCCATCTGCCTCTTTCACATGCATCCCTGTGGCCTGTGAGTTGTAGCTCTTTAGCTACAAATTTAAGTATTTATTTACTTACTTACTTACATTTATTTCCATGTGTGTGCCCATGATTTCACAGCTGCCTGCAGTATGTGCCATAATTTGAAAATAAAACTTCAAGTAAAATAAAAACGATTTACTATCAGAGATTAAATCAACACCAGTTGCGCATTTTCAACCATTTTTCAACTTATTTTGCAAAGACCTGCCCATTTAGAGAGGATCAGGTCATTTGAATGGCATGTAAACTGACAGAGCTTTTGTCTTTATGTCCCATTTAGTGTTTATCTGAAAAACACGATGGCACAATAATAGACAACTCAAACAGTAGAAATTGGGTGTGGGCTTTAAGGTCAGAGATAGATTTCCTCAAGTCTTTCAGAGACGCCATTACGTTGGTGTAACGGAGGCCAGCTAGTAGTCGCTGTGTGAGTAAACCTCACTCCTCTGATCTCAAGAGATGCTCTAGCGACTGACGCTAGAGGTTGTAGCCTTTAGCCTCCTTGTTACAGCCTCCGACTCTCATGCCAGCGGACCCGGTTTGAGTCCCGCTTGGAGTGGGGCGGTTCGAACAGAGAGGGTTACATTGGCAGTCATTAGTTCTTCCTCAAAAGTGTTTGTTGCATCAAACAAGTAGACAAGCCTTCGCTTCCAGGTGGAAACTAGTGAAGTGAAGGGATTATATTGAATAGATGTGTCTGACCTGCCCTCTCACGACTTTCCTGTGAGGAGACACAGGCGATGGCAATGACCCAGCTGCCCGTTCTCATCCGAAAGGACAAAGTGTGAAGCGTCCGCTGAAGTCAAGCTGTTGTGTGTCCTTGAATCAATCAAAGGATGTTAGAGATGGAGAGAGTGTGAATGTGATGGAGTCTGTCAGCTGCTTACACACACACACCCACACTCCTCAAACCTGTTCAGAAAGAAACTGCATCAAAGCTCTGTCTGAATTATAACCAGTCCTTTAAGAGATGAGAATGGCTGGATCTTTCTCAATAAGGCAGTGTTTTCAATTGTTCTGAGCGTGCACAAAGCTTCTCTGTATCCCTGTCTGATCAGAATGACTACATGACAGATGCGACATGAGGAAATTGCTGTAATGCAGCGACTCCCTCTGAATGCTGCAGCCGCTCAACTCAAAGGACTGTGTTTTACAGCGATTGTGTTGCCTTCAGTCACGAGTGCATGTGAAAGTCATAATTATCGGTGAGAAACTTTCTTTGAGTTCAGAGCTGAGGGCGTCAGTTAATGAATCACGGCGGAAGCTGTTAGCTGTAGTGGAGAATGTTAACTGTACATTTATGTGTGCTATTGCTGAAGAATGAGGATGTGTGGCAACTACATTTCCCATCATTCCTTGAGGCAGAATGCTAAAATATGCAGATTATATATATAAAATATAAACGTCATATTATATACCTAATGCGTGATCTTTGCTCTTGGTTTTGTTGGACAGAATTAGGGTTTTGAAGTCAGGTCGGTTCACATTTACGTCTCCTCTCAGAATCAGTCATCGGACTCTCTGAGCAGAAACCTCCGATCCTGACTGGCGATCAGGCATTAACACAGAATCAATGTTAATTTCTAATTGGCTATTCAGAGAGGCGAGCTCGAGGTCTGATCCGCGTGGGGAATGAGACGGGGTATTTATGTGGGCATTTCTCATTTCTGCATCCATCTGCCCAATTATGCCAAACCAGCGGCACCCCATCAGCCCACCGCTGCGCACCCCCACCCTCTTAAGATGTTTGCATAATAAGCTATTTATTTTTAAACCCTGATTTACATGGTCTCCCCTCACCAGGAATTATAGAACAAACTGAAGAATTCTTTAATGGAGTTTTTACTGAGTCGATTAAATATGGGCATTTGCTGCTCTGCTCTATCAAACTGATTAGTCACGGATATATTTAGGCCAAATCTGAAACCATGTTTCCCATTCTGGTGATTTTATTTATTTATTTGCAAATGTAGACATTTTAGGCAAACTGCTAAGTCGGATATATTTAGGCCATATCTGAATCCACAGTCTTTCTTTCTTTCTTTCGAACTATCACGTCTGCCACTAAAGATTGCATTCTTACTGTGCGTTCACACCAGACTCGGCATGCGCAAATAAATCACGCTATTGGACGCGTGAAAATTTTGAGTTTACTCGCTTCATTCGCTTGTGACATTCACTTCACAAGAGACGTGAATTTGCTTCATGGGAAGGGTTTCTGCCAGCCGGCTCGTCTCGTTGTGAAATGGCTGACATGGATTGTTTTAAAATACGGCGAATAAGCTCAATTTCCCGGCTTTAGCTAGCTTTTAGTCTCAATAGGGTGAATTCAGGGGGATTGGGACACTTTTACCAAGTCATCTCAATGGCAAAAAGTCATGCTTTTTACGACTTACCAGACTGTCCATGCTCCTCATTCACTTTCTTCCAAGCAAGATCCTTTTTATTCCTGTTTCGTACGAAGTACGAAGATGTATTGTACAGCTCCGGGTATCCACATATAATTTTGTCCTCATTGTCGTCACTACTAAGCAAGCTCCTGATTGGTTAACATGGCGCAAATATCCGCCAAAGTTCAGATTTTTCAACTTGCGCGATTTGCATGAACGGTCAATTAAGTGTAATTCGCGCAAATCACACCGCAGAATGTTTATTCACGTCTTAACATGTAAATCACTCGCAAGAAACACTTCCTTCACGTCTGGTGTGAACACACCATTATAAATAATCTTCCTGATTAGTGTCTACTCCTCGGCATACCAGATAGCTTAGAAGAACTCGATGTTGCAACAGAAACTATTGACTCTCTCTTTTCCACCACTTTAGACACGGTTGCTCTTTTGTGCTTAAAGAAGATTCAGGAAAATAGGCCAACGCCGTGGTACAACGAGCACACTAGGGCCCTCGAGAAAGCATGGAGCGCAGCTGAAAGAAAACAAAACTAGAGGTATTTCCCATTTCATGGAAGGAAAGTGTTATTGCATACAGAAAGGCTAGATCTTACTTTTCGACTCTCTTATAAGAAAACAAACACAATCCTAGGTATTTATTTGATACAGTGGCTAAATTAATGAGAAATTACCCCAGATGTTTCCAAACAACACAGCAGCAATGACTTTATGAATATCTTTACTTGCCAGATTGATACTATTAGAAAGAAAATGATAACCATGCAACTACAGTATCGCATCAGATGTCATGCCATATTTTATATTAAATATTTTTAGAGATGTATTTATTTATTTACAAATTTATTTATACATTTTTAATTGCTGATTAATCAACATTGAGTGACGGCTATTTTTAAGCAAAATTTGAGACCATTTTTCCCATTTTGGTGGTTTTATTTATTTATTTGCAAATGTAGACATTTTAGGCAAACTGCTTAGTCGGATATATTTAGGCCATATCTGAATCCACAGTCTTTCTTTCTTTCTTTCGAACTGTCACGTCTTCCACTAAAAATTGCATTCTTATAAATAATCTTCCTGATTAGTGTCTACTCCTCGGCATACCAGATAGCTTAGAAGAACTCGATGTTGCAACAGAAACTATTGACTCTCTCTTTTCCACCACTTTAGACATGGTTGCTCTTTTGTGCTTAAAGAAGATTCAGGAAAATAGGCCAACGCCGTGGTACAACGAGCACACTAGGGCCCTCGAGAAAGCATGGAGCGCAGCTGGAAGAAAACAAAACTAGAGGTATTTCGCATTTCATGGAAGGAAAGTGTTATTGCATACAGAAAGGTTAGATCTTACTTTTTGACTCTCTTATAAGAAAACTAACACAACCCTAGGTGTTTATTTGATGCAGTGGCTAAATTAATGAGAAATAACCCCAGATGTTTCCAAACAGCAAAGCAGTAATGACTTTATGAATATCTTTACTTGCCAGATTGATACTATTAGAAAGAAAATTATAACCATGCAACTACAGTATCACATCAGATGTCATGCCATATTTTATATTAAATATTTTTAGAGATGTATTTATTTATTTACAAATTTATTTATACATTTTTAATTGCTGATTGAATCAACATTGAGTGACGGATATTTTTAAGCAAAATTTGAGACCATATTTCCCATTTTGGTGATTTTATTTATTTATTTGCAAATGTAGACATTTTAGGCAAACTGCTTAGTCGGATATATTTAGGCCATATCTGAATCCACAGTCTTTCTTTCTTTCTTTCGAACTGTCACGTCTTCCACTAAAAATTGCATTCTTATAAATAATCTTCCTGATTAGTGTCTACTCCTCGGCATACCAGATAGCTTAGAAGAACTCGATGTTGCAACAGAAACTATTGACTCTCTCTTTTCCACCACTTTAGACACGGTTGCTCTTTTGTGCTTAAAGAAGATTCAGGAAAATAGGCCAACGCCGTGGTACAACGAGCACACTCGGGCCCTCGAGAAAGCATGGAGCGCAGCTGGAAGAAAACAAAACTAGAGGTATTTCGCATTTCATGGAAGGAAAGTGTTATTGCATACAGAAAGGTTAGATCTTACTTTTTGACTCTCTTATAAGAAAACTAACACAACCCTAGGTGTTTATTTGATGCAGTGGCTAAATTAATGAGAAATAACCCCAGATGTTTCCAAACAGCAAAGCAGTAATGACTTTATGAATATCTTTACTTGCCAGATTGATACTATTAGAAAGAAAATTATAACCATGCAACTACAGTATCACATCAGATGTCATGCCATATTTTATATTAAATATTTTTAGAGATGTATTTATTTATTTACAAATTTATTTATACATTTTTAATTGCTGATTGAATCAACATTGAGTGACGGATATTTTTAAGCAAAATTTGAGACCATATTTCCCATTTTGGTGATTTTATTTATTTATTTGCAAATGTAGACATTTTAGGCAAACTGCTTAGTCGGATATATTTAGGCCATATCTGAATCCACAGTCTTTCTTTCTTTCTTTCTTTCGAACTGTCACGTCTTCCACTAAAAATTGCATTCTTATAAATAATCTTCCTGATTAGTGTCTACTCCTCGGCATACCAGATAGCTTAGAAGAACTCGATGTTGCAACAGAAACTATTGACTCTCTCTTTTCCACCACTTTAGACACGGTTGCTCTTTTGTGCTTAAAGAAGATTCAGGAAAATAGGCCAACGCCGTGGTACAACGAGCACACTCGGGCCCTCGAGAAAGCATGGAGCGCAGCTGGAAGAAAACAAAACTAGAGGTATTTCGCATTTCATGGAAGGAAAGTGTTATTGCATACAGAAAGGTTAGATCTTACTTTTTGACTCTCTTATAAGAAAACTAACACAACCCTAGGTGTTTATTTGATGCAGTGGCTAAATTAATGAGAAATAACCCCAGATGTTTCCAAACAGCAAAGCAGTAATGACTTTATGAATTTCTTTACTTGCCAGATTGATACTATTAGAAAGAAAATTATAACCGTGCAACTACAGTATCGCAGATGTCATGCCATATTTTATTTAGAAACGTATTTTACAAATGTTTTTAGAAATTTATTTATTTATTTACAAATTAATTTATACATTTTTCTATTTCTGATTAATCAATATTGAGTGACAGCTGTTTTTAGGCAAAATTTGAAACCATATTTCCCATTTTGGTGATTTTATGTATTTATTTATTAAAAATGTATATATATTATGTATTATTTTAGACATTTATTTGTTTGTTTTTAATTATATTTATATAGAAACATATTTAATTAGTATGTTTTAAGTGTTTATTGCTGTTATTTATATTTGGAGATACCAAAGATCCTGAAATAGTAACAGACTGTCCTTGAGTCCAGCGTGGTCAGTCATAGATTATCTCCCGTCGTCCAAACCGACAGAACCAACACAATAACTCACTTGAAGCCGAGCGGCTGCCTGCAAAGATTCAAAGGTCTTTTTTTGGACGAGTAAAAGGCTGAAATAGGCCGCTAGATCTGTGAGCACTTCACCAAATACAGTCCTATAATCACACCTTCAGTCCCGCTTTCAAATACTGCAAAACATCAGCTCATCTTTGACGTGGATTTGTCTGCTGTGTTGTCCAATGCACCACAAAATTAGCCTGTATGATGACGGAGGCATATTTTTGAACCCTGCAGCTTATTCTTTGGCCCCGGGTTTAAAAACAGGAGTAATTTTTGCACTAAATTTATCATCTCAGAGCGACATGTATTTTTGGATGCACTGATTTAATGTGCAAAATGGGATTGAGTTGCAGCTTTGTTTTTCTTTATGGATGTAGAACTTATGAAACTGATTAATGTTTTTCATATATTTAGGACAAATCTGAAACCATGTTTCCCATTCTGGTGTTTTTATTAGTTAATTAGTTAATTAATTTATAAATATATTTAAATGCATTTATATCTTTTTGTGTATTTATAGAGAAATTTAGTATTTATTTATTATTTAGATTTTTTTCATTCCCAAATTATTGGATATCTCATTTATTTAACAGTTTCAGACCATAATATATATTTTTGTGTGTTTATATAGATGTGTATTTTATTAAGTTTTTCTACAAATGTATTTTTATGTTAGTAATTTATTTATGCAGTTTGTTCATTCACAAATTCACATTCATTTATTTTCTTATTTATTTGGAGATCTACTTTGTACGTTTATTTAACAGTTTCAGAACATATATTTCTTTGTATTTATGGGTCAATGACATGTCATTATTTTCCTAAAAAGAATTTTAATAAATACATGTCATATATCAAATTGATCAACAATATTTCCTTTATAAGAAACCCTTTTCATTTTTTTGAAACTCAATTGACGTTTTGAGTTGTGGTGTTTAAAAGATCAAAAATGTCAGGTGGTGCGATGGTTCAAACGGTTCATTTTCTCAGTAAATACTTAATCAGATAGTTTGGCACACTCTAAAAAATAATTCAGTGGCTTAGTAAATATCACAGTAATAATTAACTTTATTAACTTAATAAAATCTCTAAATATCCAACATGACATCAACTCTGCGTAAACATTTACGCCACTTTCTAAAGCCAAATGGCGTGTTATCTGTACGCATTTTGAGCTATCCGCGTGTATGTCTACGCCGTGTGATTCCGCGTGTATGTCTACACCGAAACGAACCATTATGTGTGTGTGTGTGTGTGTGTGTGTGTGTGTGTGTCCACAATGTAAATGGATTTATAAACATACTAAATTATGTTTTTTTGAAAATGTAAAAATGCAGAATGTTTCTTGTGATGGGTAGGTTTAGGGGCTGTGTGTGTGTGTGTGTGTGTGTGTGTGTGTGTGTGTGTGTGTGTGTGTGTGTGTGTGTGTGTGTGTGTGTGTGTGTGTGTGTGTGTGTGTGTGTGTGTGTGTGTGTGTGTGTGTGTGTGTGTGTGTGTGTGTGTGTGTGTGTGTGTGTGTGTGTGTGTGATGGGTAGGTTTAGGGGTAGGGGCAGTGTAATGGGAAAGAATGTAACGGCGTTGATAAACACGCTAAAAACCGATTATGCGTCTTGATAGCACGGCAAAATGGCATACGAATTGGCGTGTCATACATACGCCATTTATCATTTACTTGATGTTTTGAGTTGAACATACCAAAATAATTGACTAAAAATCCAACAGTTAATTTAGTCTCAAATTTACAGTTATATTTAAGTTTTTTTAACTTAAAGAATTTAGTGTTCGAATAACCAATTATTTATTTAAAATATACTTGTGAAATTTCCATCAAAATATTTGAGAAAGGAGAATTAAATCGATCTGTTTCAAGAACCATAAATATTACTTAATTCAAATCAAGATTATTAATTAGGGATGCACCGATACCACTTTTTTTCAGACCAAGTACAAGTACTTACATTTGGGTACTTGCCGATACCGAGTACTGATACGAGTACTTAATAATACCATTACAGTTCTTCTAACAATGTTTTATTTTCATCAGATGATTTTCACTTTCTGACTGTAACAAAGTAAATACACAAATTGATGCTGTTGCTGACATTTTAATATTCAACTTCCTAAACAAATATGGCACTGCTGCCCAATTCACATGAATGTAACCTGTAACATTCAGTGGATTCCAGTACCACACAACAGCAGCAGAACCACTGAATTCAATTATTATATGTTATCATAGCCATACAGCCCTTTTCAGAAAAGTGAGAGGCTGGTTCTTTTTGATGAAAAGAAGCTTCTCTGCATTATCAGCTCTGAGCCTGTTTCTGTTTTCACTGAGCTAACTTAGGGATGTGTGAGACTAGTCAATTAAACGTTAGTGCTGCAAGACGACTTGGAAAATACTAGTCGTTTACATTTTTTGTGCACATTTAAGGTTTTGCTTTAAATATATATATATATATATATATATATATATATATATATATATATATATATATATATATATATATTTTTTTTTTTTACAAAGGCTATGTTTAAATTACTGTCGTGTAAATGTTATATCTTGAAATTAATCTATTATTTTGAAAAGTGTAGCCTTTATTTGCAGCAAAACAAAATCATGTAATTTTACCTCAGGTTTTGCATGCGTTGGTTTTCTCTGGCGCTCGCGGAGGCTTCAGATAAATCTCCACTCGGGTGAAGGAGGATTTTGAAAGCTTACACAAAACTTTTCCATTTTCTTCCATGTCATACTAGTATAACAATTAAGCTTGCTTAGGCTTGTTATACTACCGGGGTTAGGCTAGTCATTGCGCACATCCCTACTAAACAGCTCTTCACTTTCAGCACTCACTAGCGAGCGGCATCTGCCTCACGAGCGGTTAAGCTGGGTTTATACTCGCCGCGTCCGCACTAGCGCTCGGGTGCGCGCGGCAAAAATGAAGCCATACTATGACTTATTAATCTTTAACACACACTGAAGAAATTGAGTAACTTTACTCGATTAAAACACTGCACCCCTCCCCCGCCCCTTGACGAGACGACGGCTCGACGGTTGAGTGAGCGCAGGCTGTTTGAATTCTCTTCAGTCTCCAGAGCAGTTCCTTCTTCTCAGCGCTGCAGAATTGGTGCATTTCCTCTGTGAAATTCAGGTTTGTGTGTTTTATTGTATCTATAAAATCATTACTGTGCTTAAAATGATTTTATTTAATGCAAAACAACATACAGGGACGCAATGTGAGTCACCTAAACAGGTGTGGCATCTGTCTTTGAAGCCAAAGCACACGACTTTATTCCTTAAGATAATGAATATAATTCATTTGGATGATAAAATGTTCTTAAAACTGTTTGTTTATTGGCAGGTTATGGATTCAGGCGCTTTGCAGCATCTTTGAGCTACGAGTGAAACGCTGGACGGCGGTCTGAAGTTCAAAGTTCACCCGCAGAGCGCGAGTCCATCTCAGGCTCGAGAAACGCCGCTGATACGGTGGAAATTGGTTAACAGACAGGTCGATTACACTTGAATTACTTTTAAATGTGTAATTTTTACTTCTAAAACGGTTGTTACATGAGTTTAAATGTTGCCAATATTGTAATATATGCTGTATTGCTGTAACGTTACTCATCGTGGAGTATTTTACAAAGGTTTAGAGGAAGTTAAAGTTAATATTAAAGTTATACTATAAGAGTTAATATTACTCATGAATAAAAACAGTTAATATTACTCATAAATATTGGTTTTTAAATGTTTTTCCTTCAATTTTTTCTACTCAATTTTATTTGTAAATGTGCCAAATGTAGTTACTCAGATCTACTTAATTTTTTTACTTGCATTTGTTCAACTTATACGGTGTATGTAATTGATTACACTGTTTTAAAATTTACTCCATTTTTTTAGTGTAAAAATATTTCACCAAAAAAATTGAGTAAATCATAGTAAACGTTTTTAGAGTGCATGATTTTACGTTAAATTCCTTATAAATGAGTGAAAATAGTGTATCTATTTCAAAACTATTCTATTACTTAAAAAAATTCTGTCCGAAAAATGTACTTCTCCAAATGTCAGAGAGAGCGACCGACATAAAAATGCCATTTTATGCAAGAAAGCCATGTGACAGCATATGACATCACACAGAAGACCCCTTTGATGCTGTAATGATGTTAGTCACCATCCCATAATATTAGATAATGTGACATTTTTGTGTAATGATGAGGTTGTTTCAACTTATCATGTCAGGTGGTGTGACCCCTGGAAAACTTTGAAAATGTGTTGATATTATAAAAATGTGTATTTGATTTAAAAAATGTATGTAAACCTTGAGCATATGGTCAGACATTTATATAGGTGTCCAAGTTAATGCCTGTTAGATTTGAATTGAGTTTGAAATGTAAATTTATAATTTAAAAGTATCAATTCCCACTGCAATTGCAAAATGACGTAAGAAATAAAACTGTAAACCGTTATATAATGTATACAAATAATTTTACAGTTAAAAACAAAACATAAAAACTCCTTATGGATAATTGGGCGTTTGAACACACAGAAAAGTGTCCGTTTATATGAATTGGACTAAAAGGGCAACACATAAAGAAATGGAAAGGGTGACCATGTGATATGCATTTTAGACACTAGTCAAGTCAAGTCAACTTTATTTATATAGCGCTTTTAACAATGCAGATTGTTTCAAAGCAGCTTCACAATGTTAAACAGGAAAATAATGCAACAATTTTATTCAGCCGTATAGCCATTCTGGAGAAAACGGTGATGTCATCAGTTCATTTCCATTATCGTTCAGTGACAGTGTGGGCTTTAGATCAGTAATTAGATCAGTAATTTAGTTTATATGGTTAATTTAGTTTCATAATTAGATTTATTTGGATATTTAGTTGAAAAATGTAATGTCCCCAACTGAGCAAGCCAAGCCAAAGGCAACACTACAAAGATTCATATGTATATTATTTTAAAGCTGCACTATGTAACTTTTCAGTCCTCTAGAGGTCGCCTATTCAAAACAAAGGCGTAGTTTGATGACGCCACGTTTGAGCGCTGGAATTATGACCAAAAAGTTCTATTTTGGTCTCATCTGACCACATGACTTTCTCCCATGACTCCTCTGGATCATCCAAATGGTCATTGGCAAACTTAAGACGGGCCTTGACATGTGCTGGTTTAAGCAGGGGAACCTTCCGTGCCATGCATGATTTCAAACCATGACGTCTTAGTGTATTACCAACAGTAACCTTGGAAACGGTGGTCCCAGCTCTTTTCAGGTCATTGACCAGCTCCTCCCGTGTAGTTCTGGGCTGATTTCTCACCTTTCTTAGGATCATTGAGACCCCACGAGGTGAGATCTTGCATGGAGCCCCAGTCCGAGGGAGATTGACAGTCATGTTTAGCTTCTTCCATTTTCTAATGATTGCTCCAACAGTGGACCTTTTTTCACCAAGCTGCCTGGCAATTTCCCCGCAGCCCTTTCCAGCCTTGTGGAGGTGTACAATTTTGTCTCTAGTGTCTTTGGACAGCTCTTTGGTCTTGGCCATGTTAGTAGTTGGATTCTTACTGATTGTATGGGGTGGACAGGTGTCTTTATGCAGCTAACGACCTCAAACAGGTGCATCTAATTTAGGATAATAAATGGAGTGGAGGTGGACATTTTAAAGGCAGACTAACAGATCTTTGAGGGTCAGAATTCTAGCTGATAGACAGGTGTTCAAATACTTATTTGCAGCTGTATCATACAAATAAATAGTTAAAAAATCATATATTGTGATTTCTGGATTTTTTTTTTTTAAGATTATGTCTCTCACAGTGGACATGCACCTACGATGATAATTTCAGACCCTCCATGATTTCCAAGTGGGAGAACTTGCAAAATAGCAGGGTGTTCAAATACTTATTTTCCTCACTGTAACACTGGCCTGGTGGTTTGTGGATATTTTACTGAAAAAATGTTACATAGTGCAGCTTTAAATGAATATATGGTTGACACCACCTGACATTTTTCATAAATCTTGTTTGATAATGAATTAATGCTGTCTTAAAAGCTGTAAAAACCAATATGGATCGACACCATACATTTTTTGGACATAAAAATGCATTTTAAAACGGTTCTGCTAAAAATAATCTTTTTTTATCTTAAAAACCTGATTTGTCATTGATCTATAAATGTATTTTTACTTTAGAAATGTTGTTCCTTCACAGATTAATTTATACATGTAGTTATTTAGTAATTTATTCAAAGATGTCCTCCTTCTTCTCTTTTTTGGTTACAGTTTTAGACCATTTTCTTGTAAAGTGCCTCTTCCCTACAGAGTTCATCACAATTGGAGGCGGATGTGATGGAGCAAAAATCTTGAGATTAATCAAACTCTCTCAATCCCTCCGGTGAATGACATATTTAAACACTACATCAGTAAATCAGCGTGGGAGAATCGACTCACTTTAACTCTTTCACGGCTGCAGTGATTGAATGAGTGGCAGAATCTTTTCTGAAAACTTGTTTGTTTTGTTTCATAACTCCACTCTCTGCAAAAGGATGTGACTCACCGGTCATCGATTTCTCCTTCAGAACAGGTTCGGACCGTATGGACGGATGGAGGCATGTGTGGATCCTGCTGGTATTTTCTCACTTACGGCTCCAGCACAGCTTGGACCCGCTTCACTCTCACAGTGATTTATATTAAAATATAAAAGTGTAATTAAAAATCAGCGAGCGTTCAGATCGCAGTAGCGAAAGCGGCTCTTGATGATCTTATGATCCTTTCATTTGCGAATTAACAATTCATACATGATTCAGACTTGTTTTGTTCATCTGTGTAGTATTTTGTTACAGAATATAGAAGGATATAATGTATGAAATATAGAATATAATCCATATGACTCATAGTCATATGTGTTTTGTGTGAGTAATACATTTCATTTTAAAAGATGTTTTGCCTTTGTGCATCATTACACATCATCATAGTTCTGCATTTGTGGCCTACTTATGATTTCATCTCTTTATGGCAAATCACTGATCCATTCTCAGAATCAACTGATCTAAATCCTCTTGAATCTCAGGGTTTTCATCTTCTCCTGCTCCATGCCCGGGACATTTCAAGAGCTTACAGGTTGCCTTTCACCGGAGATTTTCAAGTGGAGATTATTTTGATCATAAATTGAATTACCCAGCAGTGCTTCTGTGAACCAGCAGCCCATGATCCACGCCACGTGTGCCATTATATAGATCAAATCAGTAACATCCAAGCAACAGGTCGTCCTGGTTATGGGAAATGCAATCACCCTCAGGGAGAGACTTGTGTCTGGTTTGGAGTGATCAAAGTCACCTGAGATGCAGATGATACACAGGTGACTTTTGGTCAGATGGATTTTCAGGCTGTCTTTGTTGATTCGGCCACATTTATGGCTTTCTTTTACGTTTATGCATTTGCCAGAAGCTTTCTCCAAAGCGACTTACATTGCATTTAAAAAAATATTGCCTGGGTATCGAACCCATGTTGACCTTGGCGCTGAAAGCATCAGGCTGTACTGTTTGAGCTATATATATATATAAAACTGCAGCTCTTGTGGGGTGTTCCCGGTCTGCAGTGGTCAGTCTCTATCAAAAGTGCTCCAAGGAAGGACCAGTGGTGAACCGGCCACAGGGTCATGGGCGGCCGAGGCTCATTGATGCCCGTGTGGAGTGAAGGCTGGCCCGTGTGGTCCGATCAAACAGACGAGCTACTGGAGCTCAAACTGCTCAAGAAGTTAATGCTGGTTCTGATAGAAAGGGGTCAGAACACACAGAGCATCTCAGTTTGAGGAGTATGGGGCGGCACAGCCGCTGACCAGTGCCCATGCTGACCCCTGTCCACCGCCCAAAGCACCAACATGTGAGCATAAGAACTGGACCACGGAGCAATGGAAGAAGGCGGCCTGGTCTGATGATCACGTGTTCTTCTACATCACATGAATGGCCGGGTGTTTGTGCGTGGCTTACCTGGGGAACACATGGCACCAGGTGCACTATGGGAAGGCGTGGCGGTGGAGGCAGTGATGCTTTGGGCAATGTTCTGCTGGGAAACCTTGGGTCCTCCATCCATGTGGATGTGACTTTGACACGTCCCACCTCCCTAAGCATTGTTGAGCCCATGTCCAGCCTCTCATGGAAACGGTATTCCCTGTGGCTGTGGCTCTTTCAGCAGATGATGCGCCGCCACAAAGCACAAATGCTTCAGGAATGCTTTGAGGTGTTGACTCGGCCTCCAAATTCCCCAGATCTCAATCCAATCGAGCATCTGTGGGATGTGCCGAACAAACAAGTCCGATCCATGGAGGCCACACCTCGCAACTTACAGGATCTGCTGCTAACATCTTGGTGCCAGACACCACAGCACGCCTTCAGGGGTCTAGAGGAGTCCATGCCTCGACGGGTCAGTAAAAGGGGGACCAATACAATATTAGGTCATAATATTATGCCTGATCGGTGTCTGATGTATGATGACATATGAGATATGTTTGAAAAATTGTGAAAATGAGAAATTATATACGATGTACATAATTATAGTACATCATTACAATTGTAAGTATACATCATTTATGATGTATACGATATGATGTATAAGAAATTCAATATGATATATAATGTGTTTTATTATGTGAAATTATGTTACATGAAATATGATGTATGATAAACAAGATATGATATATAATGCATAATATTCAATTAGATATGAGAAATGATTTATGATATTATATATGATATGAATACGAGCAAAAGTTACAGTGACGCTTAACTTGGCAAACACCCCTAATTAAAAAAATTAAAGTAAATTATAAGTGTTGTGAAAATTAAGTGTTTTAGAAACAACCAGGAGTTGTGTTGGATGTGTTTCAATCTGCATACTAACCAGCAGCTCATCAGGCATGACTCGGGGATTTAAACATCCATAATGCACCGACTTGACCTTTACAAAGCACTTTGTGTTTCAACGTCTTCTGTAAATGCATATATATATTTGATATACTCAAGAGAATGATAAAGAGAAGGCCGTTAACTGCTGTTGCTCGGGCAACGGATCCTTTTATATCCCTTTTAGACAGGAGAATAAAACAAACCCGTGTTTTTCCCGCTGAGTAATTCTTGTCTCTGAATTAGTGCATCTCTCCCCTCTCCCGGCTGAGAAAAGAGGAGGTGATTGTGAATGGGCACCATAGCAGCATCGCCGCTCTCGGATGGCTGTTTCCGTAGCAACACAGGGGAGGGCGTGCAGATCGCCGAGGTATAAAAACACAGACGCTTTCTTAGACGGGACTCAGAAACTCTGAGCTGCAGCCAATGCACAAACTCACCATGCTGAGGCCCAAGGATCTGTGTCAGGGATCCGGCACCAAAACCTTCCTGGAAGCCATGCAGAGCGGGAAAGTCCACCTGGCCCGCTTCGTGCTGGACGCTCTGGACGGGCGCATCATCAACGGAAAAGCCGAAAACGGCCATACGCTGCTGATGCACGCCGTGTGCCTTCAAGACCACGGGAGCCGAGCCAAATTCACCAAGCTCCTGCTGGAAAAGGGCGCGGATGTGAACGCCCGGGACGACCGCGGACGCACGGCCTTGAGTCTCGCCTGCGAACACGGACTCCTGGATTCGGTGAAGCTCCTGGTGCAGTTCAACGCCGACCCGGAGCTCACGGACACGTGGGGAAACAGCGCCCTGATGTACGCCGCCTGCGGAGGACACAATCATGTCCTGGAGTTCCTGGTGCGGGCGTTCAAGAAGCTCGGATTGCGACTGGACCTCACGAACCACGCCGGACACTCGGCCGTGCAAGTTGCGGATTTCTTCGGGCACAACCAGTGCGTTCAGGCCCTCAACGTTTGCGGGAAGAAGGCAGTGAGTCCGACGAGCAGCACGGGAGAACCCGTGGAAGACATCCGGTGGCCCAACCGCCTCCCGAGGCATGTCCTGGAGCGCTTCTCCAAACAAATCCAGAGCAAACACGAGGAATTCCTTCCGGCTTTGTTTCAGAGGCAGCTGCGCGTAAGCGACAACCTGCGAATCCACTTCAGACGTCCACCGACGGACCACGACCTGCGGTTTGCTTCGAAACAGATTCAGAACTCGGTGCTAAAAGAGGGCGGCGGCATCGGGAGCGCAGAACACGAGACGGATCAATCCCCGCCCCTCTGGGGGAAAGCCCGATCGTTCAACCTGGACCTCAGGAAGCAATCCTACCAAGGCGACGTTCACGAAATCAACAGATCCGCCAGCAAATTCAAGAGAGCTTCGCTCCAGGATGAAAAGCCTCTTGTCGCAAAGTTCTACAGCTCAAAGATGAGCGACACCATCAACCAGGAGGAATCGCACCTGCGCTCCGGCGTTCCCAAAGCATCCAGACAGAGCAAGCTCCTGTTCAGCCGGGAAGAGCTGGAACCCGAGCGGATCAAAGCTCACTCTTCTGGGCTCTCCGGACTGGGAACCAGGCTTCTGCGCAGATTCACGGCTCCTGAATTCATGAGACACATCAGAGACTGTCCGAGCGACGCTGAGGGACGCGCTAAAGGGAAGATGTCCCGCTCCGAGACCTTCCCGCTCTCACACACACACATGAGAGTGAACAGCCAGCCCAGCGTGGACAGCATCAGCGCGGTGAGATGCGAGTTTGAGAGTCATTCAGCTCTTAAATGAGACACTTTAGAAAGACCTGGAAAATTCATTCAATGATCAGGGCTTGTCTTTTTTTCCCCCAGTGCAAATATCGAAACATTCTTAAATCAGGATACAAGTGAACTGTAAAGTAATATCTTCACGATTTATCTCATCTTAGATGATTAATGTGGTTCAGATAACATAACATTTTGAGTTTCTCTCTCTTTAACTCACATGTGAACTCAATATTTCCAGGTAACTTACTTTTTTTAAGTTAAACCAACAAGCAAAATTTTTCAGATCCCCCTGGAAGATATTTGTTCTTGTTTTGAGCATAAACTCGCTTAATATTTCTTCTCAAGTAAATGTATAAATCATGATTTGACTGTCTCTTGATTAAACAACATCACATTTTTTTTTTTGAATGAACTTAAAAAATTATTGTTGGTTTAACTTAAACGAAAGTTAAACCAACAATACATGTCTACAGTGTTGATTTAAGAACGTTTAGATGTTTGTACTGGAAAACAAGGCAGAAATACTGAGTAAGAAAGCGTTTTTACCAGTGTAGAGAGTCGTTTGACACTATAAATAGCCGTGTACTTCATGAATGTAAGAACTTGAACTCGACTCTCAAGGACTTTCACTGCCTCTGTAGATTCATTAACGCTAATAATGAACTGATTTAATCATTGCTGACATTATTATGCACTTCTAAAGTGTGTCTGCGTTAAGCTATTATTATTATAATGCATGTGCGTTATATTTTGGTTGCACTTTATTTTACAGTACGTGCACTCACGGTGCACTTACGAAGAGGTAACTAGTAACTAGTTATTACCCAATTGTAATTAAGATAAGTATATAGTACGTGCATGCAAAACTGGACTGTAAAATAAAGTGCCTCCTATATTTTTATAAGCATATTTTGAGAGAGAAATGTGGATTACAGTGAATCTTATACATCAAATGTTTTGTTATTTGTATGCATTAAAATACAGTTGTATATGTCAATAATTTATATTCTGCACTCTTTGATAGACAAAAACAACTGTATAAACTCGAAGCATCTGTCTGTGTGAAAAACTGCATTGTTACTTTTGATAGACACATATATGAATAAAGCACTTAAAGCAAAATAAAATAGTTTTTTCATATGCATGATTTATTCTTTAAAAAAAATTAAATGTGTATTTCTCTGTTCATCAACAACCAACACACAAAAAAAGCACACAGCAAATGTTGTGGAAATAAGGTTGATTATGAGTCACGTGTCCTCGGCTGCTGGCATATACACTAACGAGTGCGCACTAACAAGGGGCCATTCACACCAGACGCCTTCCAAAACACAGGAGGTTCGGAAGTACTTTTGTATGCCATGGTTTTGTGTATATCAGGCATATTGGGTCTGTTTCATCACATAACTTCAGAAGACTTTGAATATAGTTCTGTTGTTCACTCTTAGAAAGAAAAGTTTCAATGGGCTCTCAATTTTAAACAAAATGTTCTATATAAGCAGAAATGTCTTTGCATAATACTTACATAAATGGGTTATTTCAATTCATTCCAGTGATGAAGTATGTTTATGAGCTCAAATTAAAAATGAATTAAACTAAATCCACAAAATTATCCCATGATGAGAACTAAAAAGTTCTATATATGTGCCGGATGGGAACAGAAATTTTGATTACTCTAGTTTCTTTGTTACACGGTAATTATACATCTAAGTACTGAATGACTGAGTGCTGTCAAATCGATTAATCGCGATTAATCGCATCCGAAATAAAAGTTTGCCTTTACATATTATACAATATATGTATGTACTGTGTATAATTATTATGTATATATAAATACACACTCATTCATGTATATATTTAAGAAATATTTGCATGTATAAACTGTATATATTTACATAATTCATATTATATATAAATGTAAATATTTTGGAGATAAACATAACATTTTCTTAAATACAAGCGTGTGTGTGTGTGTGTGTGTGTGTGTGTGTGTGTGTGTGTTTATATATACATCCTAATTATACACAGTACACACACATATATTATGTAAACACAAACATATTTTGGATGCATTTAATCGCGATTAATCGTTTTGATAGCACTAGTACTTACTATAGGATTAGGGGTTGCTTTCTGATTAGTTGCATGTAATTATGCATAATTTATAGTTATTACTATAGTAACTACATATACACTCTAAAAAATGCTGGGATAAAAATAACCCAAGTTGGGTTGAAAATGGATTAACCCAGCAATTGGGTTGTTTTGGGTTGTGTTGTAAGAAGGACACTAAAATAGTCTTCGTTTTTTGCCATGGTCTCTATAAACTTTTGTAAAGTAAGGAGCTGCATAAAGTTTCTTCAAAAATGTCAGATTGAAAAAATATAACTGTACACAGGTTTGGAACAATGAGAGTCAGTTAATGATCTTCATATTCAAAATGATTTTCATTTTGCATATGATGCATGTGTATGCTAAATAAATATTAAAGTTACACTAGGGCTGCACGATTAATCAATGTTCTTTTGGGGGTGATGTGGCTTCTTATCAGAGAATGAGGCAGACAGTGGATTATTATAGTATTCTATACAGTGATAAAGGCTATGTCGATTAGCATTGCATTATAGATATACTTTATTATTATGAAAATACCCGAGAAGGCTTGAAGAACTTAAATACACCGTATATTGTCGCAATCGTGTGTTTATTGTCTTCCTGTTTAATGTGTTTCTATCTTCTTTTTATTCAGATACAGCGCTAGCTTCACATTAGGGATTTCCTTGGCTACATCCGAAACCTGGAAAATGCTGCCTTAGGAGGACACATTTCAAGGTAGGAAGGCATCAAGGTAGCCTGGCTCCGCCCTCCTACGTACTTCCACTCAATTTTCATTTTCCTTCAGTACGCCATCCGGGATTGCGATATATTCTCTGGTTTTCTCAGGTCAAATTTTAACCGGTCCAATCAGCGAACAGAGGGAGTGGCTAAGAACGATGACGTTGATGTTGTGCGCTAGTTTGAGATGACATACGTCACGACCAAACGTTAGCGATTGGTTATTGCAGATCCAGAGTGGCTCTGGGCAGATCCAATATAGTTTTAAACTTCAACAGAGTTCCCGCCTTCAAGGAAGTAAACGCTTGTCAATGGAGAGCGGCCAGACTCTCTGTTCAAATGAAATGTATGAGAGTCTGGTAGAACCAGGTTAGCATCAAGGTACGTCCGAATCTAATGTTAGCTTCACTTCCTGTCTCCTGAGATACCTTACTCTGATCGATTTTTGAAGGCAGAATAAATGTATCCTTCGCTGCCTTTGATATCCCACAATCCTGTGCTTTCCATTCTGTGACAATTGAGCTGAGAAAAAAAGATGGCGTTTGTCCAAAATCAGTTTCGTGAGGTGCCTTCATGCACAAACACTGCCTTGCAAGCCATTGTCTGATAAGGCAGCGAGGCAACGAGTCAGCTGCCTAGGTTTTCAGACGCAGCCCTTGAAAACGTCATTATATGACTTCTCTCTGAGGCGTATGTGGCGTTTCTGCTCGAGGGCGCCCTCTGGCCTCCAGTATGAATGAAACATGACTGTGTTTAGCGCTGTTCTAATTCTAGTTATTTGAGAGACTTTAGTCTGGGTTGTTTTTATTGTTTAGGTGGTTTGATTAGCCACAATCATATTTGTTTTGCCTTATGTCTGTCCTAAAGACATGTTACAGCTTTCTGATGACGCTCTAATTGGTTTCCTTTGGAAATATGTTTCATTGAATGCATTTATGAATGTAAAGCTGCACAAAAGTTGCAAAATTGATCAAAGAAATTGTTTGTCCATATCGCACAGCCCTAAGGTACACCATGTAACAGTTTTGTTAAAAATGTGAACAAAATGTAAAGAATGAGTCAATAGAAAGTGCTGTATGCTTTCAGATCGCTCTCGTGGTACATTGATGTCCGAATCCCGACCGGTCTGTGCAGCGCCTCTTCAAGTCCAACACACCTAAAAGTTACTTCGCCAACTTTGATTCATTAATCATTAAACCTCCGGAGAATCACCCGTTTATAACAAACGCAGAACAGAGGAGAGTCTGCTGGAGAAAAGAGAACGAGATTGAGCTCGTAATAAAACAAGAATCAACATCGGCTTGGCTTTTCGGAGATGGAGAGAACGGAGGGGTTTGAAATGTTGTAAAAGCGATGCAGAGAGGATGGTGTTTTGGTGAGTAAAGTATTATATTGAACAGATAAGTTGCCATATGTTGCTCCCCAGACAGCAACATAGTGTCGGCCCAGATCCGGCCCACATCTGGTACACATCTGGCCCACATGGATTCCGACACTATGTTGCTGTCTGGGTCTCTAACAGAGTTCACTGTAAAGCAGTATCTATTGCCAAAATGTATATCTGGAAACGTTTTTGCAAACCCCAAAATACGTACCAATATGTACATATCACTGCAGTTTCAAAGTGAAATGTCCACTGGGTGGTGCTAAAAGCTTAGTTTTTTTCCAGAACAGATGAGCGTGAATCTGACGTTTTATTTAGGGCTGTCAAAATTACAGCGTTAACGCAAATTCATTTTAACAGCACTAATTTTATTAACGCGCGATTAACGCAGTGCACATTTTCTGCTTGATCCATGGCCTAGCCCGACGTAGTTGGAGAAATTGAGAGCAGCCATAGACGTAAAGGATGCAGCAGCAAACAGAAATGGGGAAAGAAAAGGGTTAACATTAACATTACTATTCTGAAACAAGTGACGTTATAGCCTACATAAGCTACCATTTTGTCTGTTTAACTTTTATTAGACTCCAGGTCGAAATGAAAGAAAAGGGCGTTTTTACACTGAGCATGTTTGCTACAGTCCAAGTCCGAGCGAGATAGTTCTCGGTTTCCCCCGCAGCGTTGGTCAACTTGATTCTATTGAACCCTGGTGCATTTGCGTTCGTCTTACATAATCACAAACGCACAGGGTATTATAGAAAACAGAACGCGGGTCAATATATTGGATAAAGGGTTCCTTTCTGTTGCATGCTTGCAAAGGGACTCTGAGGAGATTGCATTCGCGATGCGCAAATACACTGCAAGCTCGCTCTCGCTAATATCCGAGGTAAATCATTAACACCATCACCACTTACAGTACATGTGTTTTATTGAACTATACATTACAATTGGCTAAAATGCGCAGGTTACTTTTCTGAACAAGCGCGCTCCCGAGTCCGTGTTTCTCACACTGTTCGCGGCACAGTTCGAGTGCAACTCCTCCAGTTATGGTGTGGTACTGGTGCACTCCCAGGTCCGCATGACAGCTTTCACATTACCAATATTTCATACGAACTGTGCCCCGTTCTGAACTAAACTGCCAGTGTAAAAACACCCTTTATTTATATTCTTAAAATGAGAGAAATCACTGCTTATTCTGAATTTTTAAGCTTAGGCTTAAGAGATAAACATTTGACCTTTGATACATGTCTAGTCTTCATGCTTGGTTTCACTAATAATAAACATACATTTGCTTAAAGCATGCATATTTGTCCATACCCATGTTGATTAGAGTATTAAAAACGTGAAAAATATTAATTTAAGGTACATTTAGAATGGATAAAAATGTGTGATTACGTTGCGATTAATCGCAAGTTAACTCATGACAATCATGCGATTAATCGCGATTAAAAAATGTAATCGGTTGACAGCCCTAGTTTTGTTACGTTATTTTTTTAACAAACACCTACACTAAACCCTAAACCTACCCGATAGTGTTAACAAAAGCAAATGTGACAAAAACACAATTGTAACCGTGTCATTTTAGCTTGTGTTTTGAACTCGTCTTTGAGCTCTTTTACCATGACTCGTCTTTCGCAGGATTCGTACCTGAGCTTTCAGCATTGCAAGGACAAATCTGTACCAGCTGAGCTACTGAGCAAGCTTGGTATATCAGAAAAGCTGAACATATGGAGCTGGTTAAGTGATGCAAACTCCAAAATGTACTCATTTACATGGTAAAAAAAAAAAAAACACGATAAAAAGTGTTTGCTGTTTTACTGCCTCCAGTGGTCATTTCTGTTGGAAACTGCAGTGATATGTACATATTGGTACGTATTTTGGGGTTTGCAAAAACGTTGCCAGAGGTACATTTTGGCAATGAGACCAGGTTGATTATGAAGCCACGCAGAGCCGAAGCACAACCAAAACAATGTTTGTCCGCTAAATGCATGCAGTTTTATTTTCAACCACTAGAGTTGAAACAAAGTAACAAAGTTAACCTTTAAAGAACAGACGAAATGCGTCCTGTGTGAACGGCCCCAAACACAATTCAACATCTCTCTCTTGCCCTCTTTTAATCTGATCATTTAGGAAACATCACAGTACAACAGGTAGGATGCAAAAATATCACAACGAACGCTGCATCCGAAATGTAAACACGCACACCAACAAACAAACCTTTCCTTTCCTCGCTCATAATTAAATAATGCGAACCAATGTTTCCCACTCTGATTATGTACATTATTTGTTCTTCTGACGCCTTTACAGTAAAACCAGCCGTTTAAAAGATCAGGAATCACCTCCCCGGACGGCGACATAGATCCGGGGCCACATCCGGAGGATTCAACGTGCCAACACTATGTTCCTGTCTGGGTCAGATGCAATATTTACACGGTTTACAAACCATTCACAGCACCCTTCCCAAAAGCAGGCGCTCGTCAATCCATTGACAAAAATAATAATAATAAATAGTCATTAAAATATATACAATTGGTTACAATGGCTCATAAAAACGTTTTGTACCTGTCATTGCTGACAACGAGTGACATCATTTCACCGCCTTTTCTGAAAAAACGTCTTTAAGATTCAAGCGTGTGCCACCGTTCAGCCATGCAAGCCAGTCTTACACAAGCTTTAAAACCGCAGGAGAAATATATGCCTACAAGTGGCGCAAATCTCCGTTTCAGCAGACGTTCACAGTTTCTGTGCTGATGAAATATTGCAATTTAAAAATGGCGAAATGTGTTAAACGGTTAGTTGTGTGCGATATGATATGTCCTTTTGTATCCTGATAGTATTCAAATCTGATTGGATGAGCCACGTTTGAAGCCAATACACATACAACTTGTGATGCACATCATGTAACTCCAGATTGCAGATAATAAAGTAACGCTTTACAATAATATTCCATTTGTTAATGTTGGTTAAAGTGCCATTAAATAACACAGAGCAACACATTTGTTAACAGTTAGTTAATAAAAACACAACTGTTAGTTCAGCTCCATTAAATTAAGATACAACTTTTGATTTCGATGAAAGTGAAAATAACATAACAAATGCTTTTAGACGCATGTCTCGCGAACGGAAGCTTATTGTGGCGGTACTGGTCATAAAGAGCTGTAAAAACCAACAGTGAGATTGTAACGGTAGCCAAAATATGTGATAAACAAACACAAGTGGGATGGATGTGTACAAATTCAGTAGTTCCAGGTTTCTGTGGCCGCAGATTTGTCAGGATAACGCTGAAAATGAGCCTCTTCGAACAGAACGTAGTAAAACCCAGTGGCGTTTTCAGTCAGACGCACTTCACCGCTTGAGCACCGATCAGACGTCCTCGGGTAGAAGCCATCTCAGTCCTGGATGCTCTGGTGCTTTCCACTCGGGCAGGCCGGATAAGCCGCTGCGTTCCCGGTTGTTTTCCGCGTGACACTGTGAGCTGGCGACGGGCGGATGCAGGGACTTCAGCAGCGGGACATGCGCTTGCGGTACTGCTCCACTAGGGGCACCAGGCACTGCGGAGAGCTGGCCTGCAGGAGGAAGGGATGCTCCAGGAGGTCGGTGGCGCTCGCTCGCTCCAGCGGGTCTCGCGTCAGCATGCGGTCCAGGAAGTCCTTCAGCATCGGGGACACCTGCAGACGTTTAGAGGAGACAAACACGTGAAGGACCTACATGAAGTTTCCTAGATGAAAACTGGACATGAATTCCTGGAAGCCTGTGGGGTAATTTTGGTACCCAGGTTGGGCAGGACATAAACATGGTGGAGGGGAGAACGATTTCTGCTCTGACTGCTATTCTTGATCAGTTTTTTTCCCACAACAGCTACATCGCCACTCCACTTTTTTTTCTTTCTAATTTTCCGTCTCCCCTAGAGTTAAACAGTCGAGTTTGACCGTTTTTGAATCCATTCAGTCGATCTCCGGGTCTGAGCACTTTTAGCATAGCTTAGCATAGATCATTGAATCTGATTAGACCGTTAGCATCTCGCTCAAAAATGACCAAAGAGTTTCCATATTTTTCCTATTTAAAACTTGACTCTTCTGTAGTTACATCGTGTACGAAGTTGTGAAAAGTAAAATGAAAAGTTGTGATTTTCTAGGCCGATATGGCGAGGAACTATACTCTCATTCCTGCGTAATAATCAAGAGCTTTGAGCCGTAACATGAGTGCAGAGGCACAATTATATTACACAGTGCCTGAAAACCACAACTTTTCATTTCCCGTCATGCTAAAAGTGCAGACCCAGAGATCGACTGAATGGATTCGAAAACGGTCAAACTCGACTGTTTAACTCTAGGGGAGACGGAAAATGAGCCTATTTTCAAAAAAAGTGGCGTGTTCCTTTAATGGTGCGTTCAAGATAATCGTGGCCGTATGAGGATACCCGGAGCTGTATGATACATCATCCTATCACTACAGGAACAGGAATAAAAGGATCTTGCTTGGAAGAAAGTGAGTGAGGAGGTCGGACAGTCCGCTCCCTCTCAACAAAATCTATGTCAGCCATTTCACAACGAGACTGGAGCAGAAAAAAGAGCCAGAGCCAGCGGCAATTGTGAGAAGGACTAGCCGAGGAAAGGCGGGTCTCGCCGGGTAAACGAGAGCGGAATGTCCCTGATCGCCTGGATCTCACAACTCCGAAAACGCCAGATAAAATGCTCAAATAGGCACTCTTTTTATAAATTAACCACAGATTTGAGCTTTAAACAACTATATTATCGCCTGAAAAAGTCTTTAAACTACGTTTTGTCACACATTAATAGTAGTATTTTTTACAAAAAAGACGTCAAGTGACCGAGACGAGCTGGCTCATCTAGGCTCATATAGGGCAGAAGCCCATGACGTACATTCGCGTCTGTTGTGTAGTTGTCACACGCGAATTTCACGCGCGAATGAAGCGAGTAAACTCTGTTCAAGCATCCACCTTCACGCGATCAGCGAGAATAATTCGCGCGAATCGCGTCCGGTGTGAACGCCACATAAGAGTAATGCATATTTACATATATGAATACTCATTTTTTGTTTATTATTGTATGTTTTATACACTGCATAAATAGCCTGTATTTGACCTAAATTCAGCTGACTAGCTAGATAGGGCGGTGAATGTTAATGCAGATGTCAACGAATGGGACGCTACATTAAAATGTCAATCTAGTTTTATTCCTGCTGTTTTCACACACGTTTTGAGTTCAATTTTATCTGTATGGAAAACATTATTATTATTTTTATTTAGTTTTTTATTACTTTATTCTTATATTTTATTTATTTTATTGTTTTGAGTTAAAAACATTTTATTTGTATGGAAAAACTTAATGCAAGCTTATACATTTTTTGTTTTTCATTTTTTTCAATGTCTTCAGATGGTTTTTATGTTATTTTATTATTTTATTTGGTCCATTTACTAATTCGTTTTTAAAAAATTTATTTCAAGACATTAGGTTTAGCCTGCTGTAAATGAATATTTGGGTTAATGTTTTTATTATATATATATATAGTTCAAAACACTTTTTTTATTTTATATTATTTTATTTTTTATTAACAATTATTTTATTTCTTTATTTTTCATTTCTTTCAATGTCTTCAGAAGGCTATGATGTTATTTAATCTTAATTTATTATTTTATTTGGTCCATTTACTAATTAGTTTTTACATTTTTTCTTTCATGACATGAGGTTTAGCCTGTTGTAAATTAATTTTTGGGTTAATTTTATTATTATTATTATTTATATATAGTTTGAAAACATATTTTGTTTCTTTATTTTTCTTTATTTTATTTTTCTTTTATTATTTTTCTTTTATTAATTCTTTTTTATGTATTTTTTATTTTATTTTATTTATATTAATTTTATTATTTTTTTTATTTTTTTACTCTGCCCATAATTATTTTATAAAAAATGTAATATCTTTACACAAGCACCATAGTGGTGAGTTTTGCACTTTTGTGCAAAATGTCCAAATCTAACCTTAACCCCATATGAACTATGACGGGTTGTTTTGAGTTCAAAAACACATTTTATTTGTATGGAAAAACGTTTTTTGAAATGAAGGATTATTATTTATTCATATATTTTAATTGCTTATCAAACAAAATGTCTTCAGTTGTTTGTTTTTATTTCATTTGATCTTATTGTATTGTTTTATTTGGTCCATTTAGTTTGTGTTCTATTAATTTTTTCATTCTTTCATGATATTATGTTTAGCTGTTGAGGAATTTTTGGTTCATTTATTATTTTTATATAGTCCAAAAACAGATTTTGTTTGTATGGATTTTTTTTTTTTTTGAGATTCAGGCTTATTAATTTAAGTTTTGTCAAACAAAATGGCCCCAAATCAGTTTGAATATTTTATTTTATTGTATTATTTCATCTTTTTTATTATTTAATTTCTTTATTTTATTTTCTTCTTTCAATATTACTTGGCCCATCATTATTTTTCATGACAGTACATTGAGCCCAGAATGTCCATCTGTCAGTGTTGAGTGTTTAATGGAGAGATCTTTCCTCTGACCTGATGAGCGTTGCGGACGGTGGGCGCTGGCTCGTCTCTCAGCCGCTTCATCGCAGCCACAGGAGTCTCACTGAAATACGGCGGCTCCCCGTCCACCATCTCCACCACCATGATGCCCAGAGACCAGACATCCACCTGCACATTTCAGCACCGTTTTGTTTGCATCACATTTGCTGTCAGTGAGTTAGTGTGGCTTTGTTTTGTGCAGTACCTCAGTTCCGTAAGGGGACTTCGAGATGACCTCGGGAGCCATCCAATACGGCGTGCCCACCAAAGACTTCCTCTTCGGGATATCTTTACTGATCTGGGCACAAAACCCGAAGTCTGACAGCTTGATCTGAAACAGAAACAGAGACAGGATCAGAGTCTGGATACACATGTTTAAAACACATATCATTCATTTCACTCGTTCACACCTGGAAACTGTGTGTGTGTGTGTGTGTGTGTGTGTGTGTGTGTGTGTGTGTGTGTGTGTGTGTGTGTGTGTGTGTGTGTGTGTGTGTGTGTGTGTGTGTGTGTGTGTGTTACAATAAATAATAATTACAATAAATCTAGTTTTGGTGGAGATGAAGAGATGAGGAGGTGAAGATGAAGAGATGAGGTGGAGATGAGGAGGTGGAGATGAGGAGGTGGAGATGAGGAGGTGAAGATGAAGATATGAGGAGGTGAAGATGAAGAGATGAGGAGGTGAAGATGAAGAGATGAGGTGGAGATGAGGAGGTGGAGATGAGGAGGTGGAGATGAGGAGGTGAAGATGAAGATATGAGGAGGTGAAGATGAAGAGATGAGGAGGTGGAGATGAAGAGATGAGGTGGAGATGAGGAGGTGGAGATGAGGAGGTGAAGATGAAGATATGAGGAGGTGAAGATGAAGAGATGAGGAGGTGGAGATGAGGAGGTGAAGATGAGGAGGTGGAGATGAGGAGGTGAAGATGAAGAGGTGGAGATGAAGATATGAGGAGGTGAAGATGAAGAGATGAGGAGGTGAAGATGAGGAGGTGGAGATGAGGAGGAGAAGAGGAAGAGGTGAAGATGAGGAGGTGGAGATGAGGAGGAGAAGATGAGAAGGTGAAGATGAGGAGGAGGTGGAGATGAGGAGGGGAAGATGAGGAGGTGAAGATGAGGAGGTGAAGATGAGGAGGAGGAGATGAGGAGGTGAAGATGAGGAGGAGGAGATGAGGAGGTGGAGATGAGGTGGAGATGAGGAGGTGAAGATGAGGAGGAGGAGATGAGGAGGTAAAGATGAGGAGGTGAAGATGAGGAGGTGGAGATGAGGAGGTGAAGATGAGGAGGAGGAGATGAGGAGGAGGAGATGAGGAGGTAAAGATGAGAAGGTGAAGATGAGGAGGAGGAGATGAGGAGCTGGAGATGAGGAGGAGGAGATGAGGAGGTGAAGACGAGGAGGTGGAGATGAGGAGGTGGAGATGAAGATATGAGGAGGTGAAGATGAAGAGATGGTCTGGAGATGAGGAGGTGAAGATGAAGAGATGAGGAGGTGAAGATGAGGAGGTGGTGATGAGGAAGTGAGATGAGGAGATGAAGATGAGGAGGTGGAGATGAGGAGGAGAAGAGGAAGAGGTGAAGATGAGGAGGTGAAGATGAGGAGGTGGAGATGAGGAGGTGGTGATGAGGAGGAGAAGAGGAAGAGGTGAAGATGAGAAGGTGGAGATGAGGAGGTGGAGATGAGGAGGAGGAGATGAGGAGGAGGAGGAGATGAGGAGGTGAAGATGAGAAGGAGAAGAGGAAGAGGTGAAGATGAGGAGGTGAAGATGAGAAGGTGGAGATGAGAAGGTGGAGATGAGAAGGTGGAGATGAGAAGGTGGAGATGAGGAGGTGAAGATGAGGAGGTGGAGATGAGGAGGAGGAGATGAGGAGGTGAAGATGAGGAGGAGAAGAGGAAGAGGTGAAGATGAGGAGGTGAAGATGAGGAGGTGAAGATGAGAAGGTGGAGGTGAGGAGGTGAAGATGAGGAGGAGGAGATGAGGAGGTGAAGATGAGAAGGTGGAGATGAGGAGGAGGAGATGAGGAGGTGAAGATGAGGAGGAGAAGAGGAAGAGGTGAAGATGAGGAGGTGGAGATGAGGAGGAGGAGATGAGGAGGTGAAGATGAGGAGGAGAAGAGGAAGAGGTGAAGATGAGGAGGTGGAGATGAGGAGGTGGAGATGAGGAGGTGAAGATGAGGAGGTGGAGATGAGAAGGAGGAGATGACAGACAGATGGACTCACGCGGCCGTCCAGTGAGAGCAGGATGGAGTCACTCTTGATGTCTCTGTGGATGACGCCTTGCGAGTGGAGATACGCGAGCGCCTGCAGCACGGCCTCACACACCGTTGCGATCTGCTCCTCGCTCAGCCTGAACACAACATCAAACACACACTCACAGAACTGGGCTTCATCTGTGCTTTTCACTTTACGTTCCTTCACCACACCAGGATCATCGCAAGCTTCACATCACAAACAGTCGAGCTTGATGATGGTGAGTTTGGCACTCTTTACAATCTAGTTTTATTCCCACAGATTTTGAGCTAGAGCTGGGCAATACATTTAATATTACCAAAACTATTGCAATCTCTTTCCTGACGATATAAAATTAGGGAAAATCGTGTATATTGCAAAGACAATTTCACTCTCCTTTCTCTGTCTCACGACTGTAGCAACTCATAATGTAATAACTGTACATAATGTAATAAGTATTACAGTATTATTATCATAACATTTTCATAATTAAATAATTTTCTCAATGTAATAAAATCTTGAGCTCATAATGTAATAATAATTTTTACATTATGAGAAAGTTATTACATTACAAACGCACCAAAAATGATGTCATGTTTTCATTATTGTAAGTTTTTAAAACATAAAAAATAATAGCATTCCCTTACAGTAAATTTTTTAAAATCTAAAGCCAGTCAAACTACCTGCGGTTGTTTTAATTCAGCGATTGGGTTGTTTTAGCCCAGCGATTGGGTTGTTTTAGCCCAGCGATTGGGTTGTTTTAGCCCAGCGATTGTGTTGTTTTAACTCAGCGATTGGGGTGTTTTAATTCAGCGATTGGGTTGTTTTAGCCCAGCGATTGTGTTGTTTTAACTCAGCGATTGGGTTGTTTTAACCCAGCGATTGGGTTGTTTTAACTCAGCAATTGGGTTGTTTTAACTCAGCGATTGGGTTGTTTTAACCCAGCGATTGGGTTGTTTTAGCCCAGCGATTGGGGTGTTTTAATTCAGCGATTGTGTTGTTTTAACTCAGCGATTGGGTTGTTTTAACCCAGCGATTGGGTTGTTTTAGCCCAGCGATTGGGGTGTTTTAATTCAGCGATTGTGTTGTTTTAGCCCAGCAATTGGGTTGTTTTAACTTAGCGATTGGGGTGTTTTAACCCAGCGATTGGGTTGTTTTAACCCAGCGATTGGGTTGTTTTAACTCAGCGATTGGGTTGTTTTAACCCAGCGATTGGTTTGTTTTAATTCAGCGATTGGGTTGTTTAAGCTCAGCGATTGGGTTGTTTTAGCCCAGCGATTGGTTTGTTTTAGCCCAGCGATTGGGTTGTTTTAGCCCAGCGATTGGGTTGTTTTAATTCAGCGATTGGGTTGTTTTAGCCCAGCGATTGGGTTGTTTTAACTCAGCGATTGGGTTGTTTTAGCCCAGCGATTATGTTGTTTTAACTCAGCGATTGGGTTGTTTTAACTCAGCGATTGGGTTGTTTTAGCCCAGCGATTGTGTTGCTTTAACCCAGCGATTGGGTTGTTTTAACCCAGCGATTGGGTTGCTTTAACTCAGCGATTGGGTTGTTTTAACTCAGCGATTGGGTTGTTTTAGCCCAGCGATTGGGTTGTTTTAACCCAGCGATTGGGTTGTTTTAATTCAGCGATTGGGTTGTTTTAGCCCAGCGATTGTGTTGTTTTAACTCAGCGATTGGGGTGTTTTAATTCAGCGATTGGGTTGTTTTAGCCCAGCGATTGTGTTGTTTTAACTCAGCGATTGGGTTGTTTTAACCCAGCGATTGGGTTGTTTTAACTCAGCAATTGGGTTGTTTTAACTCAGCGATTGGGTTGTTTTAACCCAGCGATTGGGTTGTTTTAGCCCAGCGATTGGGGTGTTTTAATTCAGCGATTGTGTTGTTTTAACTCAGCGATTGGGTTGTTTTAACCCAGCGATTGGGTTGTTTTAGCCCAGCGATTGGGGTGTTTTAATTCAGCGATTGTGTTGTTTTAGCCCAGCAATTGGGTTGTTTTAACTTAGCGATTGGGGTGTTTTAACCCAGCGATTGGGTTGTTTTAACCCAGCGATTGGGTTGTTTTAACTCAGCGATTGGGTTGTTTTAACCCAGCGATTGGTTTGTTTTAATTCAGCGATTGGGTTGTTTAAGCTCAGCGATTGGGTTGTTTTAGCCCAGCGATTGGTTTGTTTTAGCCCAGCGATTGGGTTGTTTTAGCCCAGCGATTGGGTTGTTTTAATTCAGCGATTGGGTTGTTTTAGCCCAGCGATTGGGTTGTTTTAACTCAGCGATTGGGTTGTTTTAGCCCAGCGATTATGTTGTTTTAACTCAGCGATTGGGTTGTTTTAACTCAGCGATTGGGTTGTTTTAACTCAGCGATTGGGTTGTTTTAGCCCAGCGATTGTGTTGCTTTAACCCAGCGATTGGGTTGTTTTAACCCAGCGATTGGGTTGCTTTAACTCAGCGATTGGGTTGTTTTAACTCAGCGATTGGGTTGTTTTAGCCCAGCGATTGGGTTGTTTTAACCCAGCGATTGGGTTGTTTTAATTCAGCGATTGGGTTGTTTTAGCCCAGCGATTGGGTTGTTTTAACTCAGCGATTGGGTTGTTTTAGCCCAGCGATTATGTTGTTTTAACTCAGCGATTGGGTTGTTTTAACTCAGCGATTGGGTTGTTTTAACTCAGCGATTGGGTTGTTTTAGCCCAGCGATTGTGTTGCTTTAACCCAGCGATTGGGTTGTTTTAACCCAGCGATTGGGTTGCTTTAACTCAGCGATTGGGGTGTTTTAATTCAGCGATTGTGTTGTTTTAGCCCAGCGATTGGGTTGTTTTAACCCAGTGATTGGGTTGTTTTAACTTAGCGATTGGGGTGTTTTAACCCAGCGATTAGGTTGTTTTAGCCCAGTGATTGTGTTGTTTTAACCCAGCGATTGGGTTGCTTTAACTCAGCGATTGGGTTGTTTTAACCCAGCGATTGGGTTGTTTTAGCCCAGCGATTGGGTTGTTTTAGCCCAGCGATTGGGGTGTTTTAATTCAGCGATTGTGTTGTTTTAGCCCAGCAATTGGGTTGTTTTAACTTAGCGATTGGGGTGTTTTAACTCACCGATTAGGTTGTTTTAGCCCAGCGATTGGGTTGTTTTAATTCAGCGATTGGGTTGTTTTAGCCCAGCGATTGGGTTGTTTTAACTCAGCGATTGGGTTGTTTTAGCCCAGCGATTGGGTTGTTTTAATTCAGCGATTGGGTTGTTTTAGCCCAGCGATTGTGTTGTTTTAACCCAGCGATTGGGTTGTTTTAACCCAGCGATTGGGTTGTTTTAACTCAGCGATTGTGTTGTTTTAACCCAGCGATTGGGTTGTTTTAACTCAGCGATTGGGTTGTTTTAGCCCAGCAATTGGGTTGTTTTAACTCAGCGATTGGGTTGTTTTAGCCCCACGATTGGGTTGTTTTAATTCAGCGATTGGGTTGTTTTAGCCCAGCAATTGGGTTGTTTTAACTCAGCGATTTGGTTGCTTTAACCCAGCGATTGGGTTGCTTTAACTCAGCGATTGGGTTGTTTTAACTCAGCGATTGGGTTGTTTTAACTCAGCGATTGGGTTGTTTTAGCCCATCGATTGGGGTGTTTTAATTCAGCGATTGGGTTGTTTTAACTCAGCGATTGGGTTGTTTTAACTCAGCGATTGGGTTGTTTTAACCCAGCGATTGGGTTGTTTTAACTCAGCGATTGGGTTGTTTTAACTCAGCGATTGGGTTGTTTTAATTCAGCGATTGGGTTGTTTTAACCCAGCGATTGGGTTGTTTTAACTCAGCGATTGGGTTGTTTTAACCCAGCGATTGTGTTGTTTTAACTCAGCGATTGGGTTGTTTTAGCCCAGCGATTGGGTTGTTTTAATTCAGCGATTGGGTTGTTTTAGCCCAGCGATTGGGTTGTTTTAACTCAGCGATTGGGTTGTTTTAGCCCAGCGATTGGGTTGTTTTAATTCAGCGATTGGGTTGTTTTAGCCCAGCGATTGGGTTGTTTTAACTCAGCGATTGGGTTCTTTTAGCCCAGCGATTGTGTTGTTTTAACTCAGCGATTGGGTTGTTTTAACTCAGCGATTGGGTTGTTCTAACTCAGCGATTGGGTTGTTTTAGCCCAGCGATTGTGTTGTTTTAACTCAGCGATTGGGTTGTTTTAACTCAGCGATTGGGTTGTTTTAACTCAGCGATTCGGTTGTTTTAGCCCAGCGATTGTGTTGTTTTAACTCAGCGATTGGGTTGTTTTAATTCAGCGATTGGGTTGTTTTAGCCCAGCGATTGTGTTGTTTTAACTCAGCGATTGGGTTGTTTTAACCCAGCGATTGGGTTGTTTTAACCCAGCGATTGAGTTGTTTTAACCCAGCGATTGGGTTGTTTTAGCCCAGCGATTGGGTTGTTTTAGCCCAGCGATTGGGGTGTTTTAATTCAGCGATTGTGTTGTTTTAGCCCAGCAATTGGGTTGTTTTAACTTAGCGATTGGGGTGTTTTAACTCACCGATTAGGTTGTTTTAGCCCAGCGATTGGGTTGTTTTAATTCAGCGATTGGGTTGTTTTAGCCCAGCGATTGGGTTGTTTTAACTCAGCGATTGGGTTGTTTTAGCCCAGCGATTGGGTTGTTTTAATTCAGCGATTGGGTTGTTTTAGCCCAGCGATTGTGTTGTTTTAACCCAGCGATTGGGTTGTTTTAACCCAGCGATTGGGTTGTTTTAACTCAGCGATTGTGTTGTTTTAACCCAGCGATTGGGTTGTTTTAACTCAGCGATTGGGTTGTTTTAGCCCAGCAATTGGGTTGTTTTAACTCAGCGATTGGGTTGTTTTAGCCCCACGATTGGGTTGTTTTAATTCAGCGATTGGGTTGTTTTAGCCCAGCAATTGGGTTGTTTTAACTCAGCGATTTGGTTGCTTTAACCCAGCGATTGGGTTGCTTTAACTCAGCGATTGGGTTGTTTTAACTCAGCGATTGGGTTGTTTTAACTCAGCGATTGGGTTGTTTTAGCCCAGCGATTGGGTTGTTTTAACTCAGCGATTGGGTTGTTTTAACTCAGCGATTGGGTTGTTTTAACCCAGCGATTGGGTTGTTTTAACTCAGCGATTGGGTTGTTTTAACTCAGCGATTGGGTTGTTTTAATTCAGCGATTGGGTTGTTTTAACCCAGCGATTGGGTTGTTTTAACTCAGCGATTGGGTTGTTTTAACCCAGCGATTGTGTTGTTTTAACTCAGCGATTGGGTTGTTTTAGCCCAGCGATTGGGTTGTTTTAATTCAGCGATTGGGTTGTTTTAGCCCAGCGATTGGGTTGTTTTAACTCAGCGATTGGGTTCTTTTAGCCCAGCGATTGTGTTGTTTTAACTCAGCGATTGGGTTGTTTTAACTCAGCGATTGGGTTGTTCTAACTCAGCGATTGGGTTGTTTTAGCCCAGCGATTGTGTTGTTTTAACTCAGCGATTGGGTTGTTTTAACTCAGCGATTGGGTTGTTTTAACTCAGCGATTCGGTTGTTTTAGCCCAGCGATTGTGTTGTTTTAACTCAGCGATTGGGTTGTTTTAATTCAGCGATTGGGTTGTTTTAGCCCAGCGATTGGGTTGTTTTAACTCAGCGATTGGGTTGTTTTAACCCAGCGATTGTGTTGTTTTAACTCAGCGATTGTGTTGTTTTAGCCCAGCGATTGTGTTGTTTTAACCCAGCGATTGGGTTATTTTAACCCAGCGATTGGGTTGTTTTAACCCAGCGATTGGGTCGCTTTAACTCAGCGATTGGGTTGTTTTAACCCAGCGATTGGGTTGCTTTAACCCAGCGATTGTGTTGTTTTAACCCAGCGATTGGGTCGCTTTAACTCAGCGATTGGGTTGTTTTAACCCAGTGATTGGGTTGTTTTAACCCAGCGATTGGGTTGCTTTAACCCAGCGATTGTGTTGTTTTAGCCCAGCGATTGGGTTGTTTTAGCCCAGCGATTGGGTTGTTTTAACTTAGCGATTGGGGTGTTTTAACCCAGCGATTGGGTTGTTTTAGCCCAGCGATTGGGTTGTTTTAGCCCATCGATTGGGTTGTTTTAGCCCAGCGATTGGGTTGTTTTAGCCCATCGATTGGGTTGTTTTAGCCCAGTGATTAGGTTGTTTTAACTCAGCGATTGGGCAAATTGTTTTAGGCAAACATTTGACCCAACCGCTGGGTTAAAACAACCCAATCGCTGTTGTTTTTAACCCAGCCTTTTTTAGAGTGTAGGTTTAGCCAGCTGTCAAGGAATGTTTTGTTTAATTATCATTATTATTTATATATAGATTTGTATATACATTTATCTTTTTTCTACAAAAAAAACTTTTTTAAGATGCAGGCTTATTCTTTTATTGATGTCATATGGTTGTGTTTGTAAATGGCCTCTCTCTGGAGTGCTGGACTGTTCTGCTGTACTCTCAAGTGTCTGCTGTCCTCTGGCACGGTGTGCTAAATCAATCATGTTTGCAAACGTGTGCGCTCAGCGCTCGCGGCTCAGGTTGGATCTCGTCC